>WNWK01022935.1:0-31779 GCA_009830355.1 Cherax destructor
ATTTTTAAAAATATGTAAATAATTTATAATATCAAAAATGCTATAAAACGTTATTTTATTGCATTTTGACGTTAAGGCTTTTCAAGGATTTTCTGAAAACTATTTTTAGATAAAATATACCGATGAGTAAGTTTCCAAAAGAAAATCATAAAATTTTGCTTACTTTTCCCATAAATTTCAATTGCAGAAATTTATTTAAAAGTGTGAAAATCAAGTATTTTAGCTGAAAATGAGTTTGCCAGAAAAGCACTCAAACCGCTCTAAAACGTCGAAATATGCAATAAAATACGATTTTAGCACATTTTCCGAGCTTTTAATATTTCATGTATACTTCGAAAATAATATGAAATATTCTAAATTAATTTGATTTTTATAGATTTTTAATGGATTTTTAAAAATATGAAATAATTAATAAATATTCAAAATGCTATAAAACTTGATTAATTTTTTTGACGATTTAAGGCATTTTCAGTTTTCAAACTTTTTTAGATAAATATACCTATGAGTAAGCTTCCTAATAGAAAATCATAAATTTGCTTACTTTTCCATAAATTTCAATTGAGAAATTTATTTAAATTTGAAAATGTAAGTATTTTAGCTTAAAAAATGAGTTTGCAGAAAGAACAAACCGTTAAAACGTCGAAATATGCAATAAACACGATTTTAGCATTTTTCTGAGTTTTAATGTTTCATGTATATTTCGAAAATAATATGAAATATTCTATAAAAATTGATTTTTATAGATTTTAATGGGATTTTTAAAATATGTAAATAATTTATAAATATTAAAAATGCTATAAAACGTTATTTTATTGCATTTTTGACGATTCAAGGCATTTTCAAGATTTTCTGAAAACTATTTTTAGATAAAATATACCATGAGTAAGCTTCCTAAAGAAAATCATAAAATTTTGCTTACTTTTCCCATAAATTTCAATTGCAGTAGAAATTCTATTTAAAAGTGTGAAAATCTAAGTATTTTAGCTGAAAATGAGTTTGCCAGAAAGCACTCAAACCGCTCTAAACGTCGAAATATGCAATAAAATACGATTTTAGCACATTTTTCTGAGCTTTTTAATGTTCCATGTATTTTCGAAAATAATATGAAATATTCTAAAATATTGATTTTTATAGATTTTTAATGGGATTTTTAAAATATGTAAATAATTAATAATATTCAAAAATGCTATAAAACTTGATTTTTTCATTTTTTGACGATTTAAGGCATTTTCAAGGATTTTCTGAAAAACTATTTTTTAGATAAAATATACCTATGAGTAAGCTTCTAAAGAAAATCATAAAATTTTGCTTACTTTTCCCATAAATTTCAATTGCAGTAGAAATTTATTTAAAAGTAAGCAAAATTTAATGATTTTCTTTAGAAGCTTACTCATAGGTATATTTTATCTAAAAATAGTTTTCAGAAAATCCTTGAAAATGCCTTAAATCGTCAAAAATGCAATAAAATCAAGTTTTATACCATTTTGAATATTTATTAATTATTTACATATTTTTAAAAATCCCATTAAAATCTATAAAAATCAATATTTTATAGAATATTTCATATTATTTTCGAAATATACATGAAACATTAAAAGCAGAAAATATGCTAAAATCGTATTTTTGCATATTTCGACGTTTAGAGTTTGAGTGCTTTTGAAACTCATTTTCAGCTAAAATACTTGATTTTCACACTTTTAAATAGAATTTCTACGCAATTGAAATTTATGGGAAAGTAACAAAATTTTATGATTTCTTTAGAAATCTAAATCAATCGTCAAATGCAATAAATAGTTTTATAGATTTTGAATATTATTAATTATTTACATATTTTAAAAATCCCATTAAAATCTATAAAAATCAAATTTTTATAGAATATTTCATATTATTTTGAAAATACATGAAACATTAAAAGCTGAAAATTGCTAAATCGTATTTTATTGCATATTCGACGTTTAGAGGTTTGAGGTTTCTCAAACTATTTTCAGCTAAATATTTAGATTTTCACACTTTAAATAAATTTCTACTGAATTGAAATTTATGGAAAGTAAGCAAAATTTATGATTCTTTAGAAGCTTACTCATAGTATATTTATCTAAAATGTTTTTCAAAAATTAAAATCTTAATCGTCAAAATGAATAAATCAAGTTTATACATTTAATATTTATTAATTATTTACATATTTTTAAAATCCATTAAATCTATAAAAATCAAATTTTTATAGAATATTTCATATTATTTTCGAAAATCATGAAACATTAAAGTCAGAAATTGCTAAATCGATTTTATGCATATTTCGACGTTTTAGAGCGGTTTAGTTTTCTACAAACTCATTTTACTAAAATACTTAGATTACATTTAATAATTTGAAATTGAAATTTATGGAAAAGTAAGCAAAATTTTATGATTTTCTTAAAGTTACTCATAGATATTTTATCTAAAAGTTTTTAAATCCTTAAAATGCTTAATCGTCAAATGAAAAATCGTTTTATAGCATTTTAATTTATTAATTATTTACATATTTTTAAAATCCCATTAAATCTATAAATCAAATTTTATAGAATATTTATATATTTCGAAAATCATGAAAATTAAGTAAAAATGCTAAAATCGATTTTATTGCATATTTCGAGTTTTAGAGGTTATGTTCTAACTCATTTTAGCTAATACTGATTTTCACACTTTTAAATAAATTTCATGAATTGAAATTTATGAAAAGTAAAAAATTTAATGATTTTCTTTAGAACTTACTCATAGTATATTTTATAAAATAGTTTTCAGAAAATCCTGAAAATGTTAATGTAAATGAATAAAATAAGTTTTATAGCATTTAATATTTATTAATTATTTACATATTTTTAAATCCATTAAAATCTAAAAATCAATATTTTTATAGAATATTTCAATTATTTTCGAAAATCATGAAACATTAAAAGCCAGAAACAATCATTTATGGCATATTTCGACGTTTAGGTTTGGTTTTCTAAAACTCATTTAGCAAAATACTTGATTTTCCATTAAATAGATTTCTGAATTAAATTATGGAAAGTAAATTTTATATTTCTTAGAAGCTTACTCATAGTATATTTTATCTAAAAATAGTTTTCAAAAATCTTGAAAATCTTAAATCGTCAAAAATGCAATAAAATCAAGTTTATAGCATTTTAATATTTATATTATTTCATATTTTAAAAATCCATTAAAATCTATAAAATCAATATTTTTAGAATATTTCATATTATTTTCGAATATACATGAAATATTAAAAGCTCGAAAATGTGCTAAAATCGATTTTATTGCATATTTCGACGTTTTAGAGCGGTTTGAGTTTTTCTACAAACTCATTTTAGCTAAAATACTTAATTTTCACACTTTAAATGAATTTCATGAAATTGAAATTTAGGAAAATAAGCAAAATTTTATGATTTTTTTAGAAGCTTACTCTAGGTATATTTTATCTAAAATAGTTTTTCAAAAATCTTGAAAATGCCTGAATCGTCAAAAATGCAATAAAATACGTTTTATAGATTTTTAATAATATAATTATTTACATATTTTAAAATCCCATTAAAATCTATAAAATCAATATTTTTATAGAATATTTCATATTATTTCGAAATACATGAAACATTAAAAAGCTAGAAAATTGCTAAAATCGTATTTTATTGCATATTTCGACGTTTTAGAGGTTTGAGTGCTTCTGGCAAACTCATTTTTCAGCTAAAATACTTAATTTTCACATTTTAAATGAATTTACTGCAATTGAAATTTATGGAAAATAACAAAATTTATGATTTTCTTTAGAAGCTTATCAATGGTATATTTTATCTAAAATAGTTTTCAAAATCTGAAAATCCTAATCGTAAAAATGCAATAAAATAAGTTTTATAGCATTTTGAATATTATTAATTATTTACATATTTTTAAAAATCCATTAAAAATCTATAAAAATCAATATTTTTATAGAATATTTCATATTATTTTCGAAAATACATGAAACATTAAAAGTAGAAAATGTGCTAAAATCGATTTTTGCATATTTCGACGTTTTAGAGCGGTTTGAGCTTTTCTGACAAACTCATTTTAGCTAAAATACTTAATTTTCACACTTTAAATAAATTTTATGAATTGAAATTTATGGAAAAGTAGCAAAATTTATGATTTTTTAGAAGTTACTATAGTATATTTTATCTAAAATAGTTTTCAAAAATCTTGAAATGCCTTAATCGTCAAAAATGAATAAAATCAAGTTTTATAGATTTTAATATTTATTAATTATTTCATATTTTAAAAATCCCATTAAAAATCTATAAAATCAAATTTTTATAGAATATTTCATTATTCGAAACATGAAACATCTCGAAATTAAATTTTTATGATATTTCGACGTTTAGAGGGTTATGCTTCCAAACTTTAGCTAAAATACTAATTTTCACTAAATAAATTTATGATTGAATGAAATAACAAATTATGATTTTCTTTAGAAGCTTACTCATAGGTATATTTTATCTAAAAAATAGTTTTCAGAAAATCTTGAAAATGCCTTAATCGTCAAAAATGCAATAAAATCAGTTTTATAGATTTTAATATTTATTAATTATTTACATATTTTTAAAAATCCCATTAAAAATCTATAAAAATCAATATTTTTATAGAATATTTCATATTATTTTCGAAAATACATGAAACATTAAAAAGCTCAGAAAATGTGCTAAAATCGTATTTAATGCATATTTCGACGTTTTAGAGCGGTTTGAGTGCTTTTCTGGCAAAACTCATTTTTCAGCTAAAATACTTAGATTTTCACACTTTTAAATAGAATTTCTACTGCAATTGAAATTTATGGGAAAAGTAAGCAAAATTTTATGATTTTCTTTTAGGAAGCTTACTCATAGTACCTATTTTATCTAAAAAATATAGTTTTCAGAAAATCTTGAAAATGCCTTAAATCGTCAAAAATGCAATAAAATCAAGTTTTATAGCATTTTTGAATATTTATTAATTATTTACATATTTTTAAAAATCCATTAAAAATCTATAAAAATCAATATTTTTATAGAATATTTCATATTATTTTCGAAATATACATGAAACATTAAAAAGCTCAGAAAAATGTGCTAAAATCGTATTTTATTGCATATTTCGACGTTTTAGAGCGGTTTGAGCTTTTCAAACTCATTTTAGTAAAATACTTAATTTTCCACTTTTAAATGAATTTCTACTGAAATTGAAATTTATGGGAAAATAAGCAAAATTTTATGATTTTTTTAGAAGCTTACTCATAGGTATATTTTATCTAAAATAGTTTTCAAAAATCTTAAAATGCCTGAATCAAATGCAAAAAATAAGTTTTATAGATTTGAATATTATAATTATTTACATATTTTAAAAATCCCATTAAAATCTATAAAATCAATATTTTTATAGAATATTTCATATTATTTTCGAATACATGAAACATTAAAAGCTGAAATTGCTAAAATCGTATTTTATGCATATTTGACGTTTTAGAGGTTAGCTTTTAAACTATTTAGCAAAATACTTAGATTTTCACTTTAAATAAATTTGATTGAAATTTATGGAAATAACAAAATTTAATGATTTTCTTGAAGCTTATCATGGTATATTTTATCTAAAATAGTTTTCAGAAAATCTTGAAAATGCCTAATCGTCAAAATCAAAAAACGTTTATAGAATTTAATATTATAAATTATTTACATATTTAAATCCCATTAAACTATAAAAATCAATATTTTATAGAATATTTCATATTATTTTCGAAATATACATGAAACATTAAAGCTAGAAAATTAAAATGATTAGTATTTCTATTGAAATTGAAATTTATGGGAAAAGTAAGCAAAATTTTATGATTTTCTTTAGGAAGCTTACTCATAGATATATTTTATCTAAAAATAGTTTTTCAGAAAATCGTGAAAATGCCTTGAATCGTCAAAAAAAGCAATAAAATCAAGTTTTATAGCATTTTTTAATATTTATTATTATTTCCATATTTTTAAAAATCCCATTAAAATCTATAAAAAACAATATTAATTTAGAATATTTCATATTATTTTCGAAGTATACATGAAAATTAAAAACTCAGAAAAATTGTAAAATCGTATTTTATTGCATATTTCGACGTTTTAGAGAGGTTGAGTGCTTTCTGCAAAACTCATTTTTAAAAATACTTAATTTTCACATTTTAAATAAATTTCTACGCAATTGAAATTTATGAAAAGTAAGCAAAATTTTATGATTTTCTTTAGGAAGTTACTCATAGGTATATTTTATCTAAAAATAGTTTTCAAAAATCTGAAAATGCCTTAATCGTAAAAATGCAATAAAATAAGTTTTATAGCATTTTAATATTATATTATTTACATATTTTAAAAATCATTAAAAATCTAAAAATCAATATTATTTAGAATATTTCATATTATTTTCGAAAAATACATGAAACATTAAAATATGTCAAAAATGCAATAAAATCAAGTTTTATAGCATTTGAATATTTATTAATTATTTACTATTTTAAAAATCCCATTAAAATCTATAAAAATCAAATTATTTAGAATATTTCATATTATTTTCGAAAAATACATGAAACATTAAAAACTCAGAAAATGTGCTAAAATCGTATTTTATTCATATTTCGACGTTTAGAGCGGTTTGAGTGCTTTCTGCAAAACTCATTTTCAGTAAAATCTTGGATTTTCACACTTTTAAATAAATTTCATCAATTGAAATTTATGGAAAATTAAGCAAAATTTAATGATTTTCTTTTAGAAGCTTACCATGGTATATTTTATCTAAAAATAGTTTTCAGAAAATCCTTGAAAATGCCTTAATCGTCAAAATGCAATAAAATCAAGTTTATAGCATTTTGAATTTATTAATTATTTCATATTTTTAAAAATCCCATTAAAAATCTATAAAAATAAATTTTAATAGAATATTTCAATTATTTTCGAAAATACATAAAATTAAAAGTGGAAAATATCGTCAAAAAATGCAATAAAATACGTTTTATAGCATTTTTGAATATTTATTAATTATTTACATATTTTTAAAAATCCATTAAAAATCTATAAAAATCAATATTTTTATAGAATATTTCATATTATTTTCGAAAATACATGAAACATTAAAAAACTCAAAAAAATGTGCTAAAGTCGCATTTTATGGCATATTTCGACGTTTTAGAGCGGTTTGAGTGCTTTTTCTGACAAACTCATTTTTAGCTAAAATACTTAGATTTTCACACTTTTAAATAGAATTTCTACTGCAATTGAAATTTATGGGAAAAGTAAGCAATTTTTTATGATTTTTTTTAGGAAGCTTACTCATAGATATATTTTATCAAAAAAATAGTTTTTCAGAAAATCCTTGAAAATGCCTTAAATCGTCAAAAAATGCAATAAAATCAAGTTTTATAGCATTTTTGAATATTTATAAATTATTTACATATTTTTAAAAAATCCCATTAAAAATCTATAAAAATCAATATTAATTTAGAATATTTCATATTATTTTCGAAAAACATGAAACATTAAAAAGCTCAGAAAAATGTGCTAAAATCGTATTTTATTTCATATTTCGACGTTTTAGAGCAGTTTGAGTGCTTTTCTGGCAAAACTCATTTTTCAGCCAAAATACTTAGATTTTCACACTTTTAAATAGAATTTCTACTGCAATTGAAATTTATGGGAAAAGTAAGCAAAATTTAATGATTTTCTTTTAGGAAGCTTACTCATAGGTATATTTTATCTAAAAAAATAGTTTTCAGAAAATCCTTGAAAATGCCTTTAATCGTTAAAAAATGCAATAAAATCAAGTTTTATAGCATTTTTGAATATTTATTAATTATTTACATATTTTTAAAAAATCCCATTAAAAATCTATAAAAATCAATATTAATTTAGAATATATCATATTATTTTCGAAATATAAATGAAATATTAAAAAGCTCGGAAAAATGTGCTAAAATCGCATTTTATGGCATATTTCGACGTTTTAGAGCGGTTTGAGTGCTTGATTTTTATAGATTTTTAATGGGATTTTTTAAAAATTTGTAAATAATTAATAAATATTCAAAATCTATAAACTTATTTTATTGCATTTTGACGATTAAGGCATTTTAGGATTTTTGAAAACTATTTTTAGATAAAATATACCTATGAGTAAGCTTCCTAAAAAAATCATAAAATTTTGCTTACTTTTCCATAAATTTAATTGCAGTAGAAATTCTATTTAAAAGTGTGAAAATCTAAGTATTTTAGCTGAAAAATGAGTTTTGCCAGAAAACACTCAAACCGCTCTAAAACGTCGAAATATGCAATAAAATACGATTTTAGCACATTTTCGAGCTTTTTAATTTTCATTATTTTCGAAAATAATATGAAATATTCTAAATAATATTGATTTTATAGATTTTTAAGGATTTTTAAAATATGTAAATAATTTAAATATTCAAAATGCTATAAACTTATTTTATTGCATTTTGACGATTAAGGCATTTTCAAGGATTTTTGAAAACTATTTTTTAGATAAATATACTATGAGTAACTTCCAAAGAAAATCATAAAATTTTGCTTACTTTCCCATAAATTTCAATTGCAGTAGAAATTCATTTAAAAGTGTGAAAATCCAAGTATTTTAGCTGAAAATGAGTTTTGCCAGAAAGCACTCAAACCGCTCTAAAACGTCGAAATATGCAATAAAATACGATTTTAGCACATTTTCTGAGCTTTTAATGTTTCATGTATTTTCGAAAATAATATGAAATATTCTATAAAAATATTGATTTTATAGATTTTTAATGGATTTTTAAAAATATGTAAATAATTAATAAATTTAAAAATGCTATAAAACTTATTTTATTTCATTTTTACGATTAAGGCATTTTCAGGATTTTCTGAAAACTATTTTAGTAATATATAGTAATAAAGAAATCATAAAATTTTGCTTACTTTTCCATAAATTTCAATTGCATAGAAATTCATTTAAAAGTGTGAAAATCAAGTATTTTAGCTGAAAAATGAGTTTTGCAGAAAAGCACTCAAACCGCTCTAAAACGTCGAAATATGCAATAAAATCGATTTTAGCACATTTTTCGAGCTTTTAATGTTTCATGTATTTTCGAAAATAATATGAAATATTCTATAAAATATTGATTTTATAGATTTTAATGGATTTTAAATTAATTTATAATATAAAATGTATAAAATTTTAGATGACATAAGGATTTAGGATTTTGAAACTATAGATAAAAAACTATGGTAAGTTCCTAAGAAAATCATAAAATTGCTTACTTTTCATAAATTTCAATTGCAGAAATTCATAAAATGTGAAAATCAAGTATTTTACTAAAATGAGTTTTCAGAAAAGCTCAATCTAAACGTGAATAGCAAAAATACGATTTTACACATTTTCGAGTTTAATGTTTCATATTTTCAATAATATGAAATATCATAAAAATGATTTTGTAATGGATTTTTAAAAAGAAATAATAATATTCAAATGATTTAGCATTAGAAAGGATTTAATTTTTGAAAAATTTTGTAAAAATACTTGAAGGTAATATACTAATCATGAGAGAAATATTTTGAAAGTTTTCAAGAAGAAACACTAACGCTAATATGAAAAGATTTAGCAATTTTTCGAGCTTTTTAATGTTTCATGTATATTTTCGAAAATAATATGAAATATTCTATAAAAATATTGATTTTTATAGATTTTATGGATTTTAAAAATATGTAAATAATTATATATATTAAAATGCTATAAAACTTGATTTTATTGCATTTTTGACGATTTAAGGATTTTCAAGGATTTTCTGAAAACTATTTTTTTAGATAAAATATACCTATCAGTAAGATTCCTAAAAGAAAATCATAAAATTTTGCTTACTTTTAACATAAATTTCAATTGCAGTAGAAATTCTATTTAAAAGTGTGAAAATCCAAGTATTTTAGCTGAAAAATGAGTTTTGCCAGAAAAGCACTCAAACCGCTCTAAAACGTCGAAATATGCAATAAAATACGATTTTAGCACATTTTTCCGAGCTTTTTTAATATTTCATTTATATTTCGAAAATAATATGAAATGTACATGTACAGGATGTACATGTTTATAGAGGGGCCACAGATATATCAGATCACTTTTTAGTTATAGCTACAGTGGGAGTAAAAAGTAGATGGGATACAAGGAAAATAGAATCAGGTTTATAAACTAAAAGAGGAGGCAGTTAGGGTAAGATATAAACAACTATTGGAGGATAGATGGGCTAGTGAGAGTGTAGGCAATGGGGTCGAAAATGTATGGGGTAGATTTAAAAATGTAGTGTTAGAGTGTTCAGCAGAAGTTTGTGGTTACAGGCGAGTGGGTGCGGGAGGGAAGAGGAGCGATTGGTGGAATGATGATGTAAAGAGAGTAGTAAGGGAGAAAAAGTTAGCATATGAGAGGTTTTTACAAAGTAGAAGTGATGCAAGGAGGGAAGAGTATATGGAGAGAAAAAGAGAGGTTAAAAGAGTGGTGAAGCAATGTAAAAAGAGAGCAGATGAGAGAGTGGGTGAGATGTTATCAGCAAATTTTGTTGAAAATAAGAAAAGTTTTGGAATGAGATTAATAAGTTGAGGAAGCCTAGAGAACAAATGGATTTGACAGTTAAAAATAGGAGAGGAGAGTTATTAAATGGAGAGTTAGAGGTATCGGGAAGATGGAGAGAATATTTTGAGGAGTTGTTAAATGTTGATGAAGACAGGGAAGCTGTGATTTCGTGTGTAGGGCAAGGAGGAATAACATCTTGTAGGAGTGTGGAAGAGCCAGTTGTGGGTGTAGGGGAAGTTCGTGAGGCAGTGGTAGAATGAAAGGGGTAAGGCAGCTGGGATTGATGGGATAAAGATAGAAATGTTAAAAGCAGGTGGGGATATAGTTTTGGAGTGGTTGGTGCTATTATTTAATAAATGTATGGAAGAGGGTAAGGTACCTAGGATTGGCAGAGAGCGTGTATTGTTCCTTTGTATAAAGGCAAAGGGGACAAAGAGAGTGCAAAAATTATAGGGGAATAAGTCTGTTGAGTGTACCTGGTAAAGTGTATGGTAGAATTATTATTGAAAGAATTAAGAGTAAGACAGAAAGCAGGATAGCAGATGAACAAGGAGGCTTTAGGAAAGGTAGGGGTGTGTAGACCAAGTGTTTACAGTGAAACATATAGGTGAACAGTATTTGGATAAGGGTAAAGATGTTTTTGTGGCATTTATGGATTTGGAAAAGGCGTATGATAGGGTAGATAGGGGGGCAATGTGGCAGATGTTGCAGGTGTATGGAATAGGAGGAAGGTTGCTGAAAGCAGTGAAGAGTTTTTATGAGGATAGTGAGGCTCAGGTTAGAGTGTGTAGGAGGGAAGGGACTATTTCCCAGTAAAAGTGGGCCTTAGACAAGGATGTGTGATGTCACCGTGGTTGTTCAATATATTTATAGATGGGGTTGTAAAGAAGTGAATGCGAGGGTCTTGGCAAGAGGTGTTGGGCTAAAAGATAAAGAAGCAAATACAAAGTGGGAGTTGTCACAGTTGCTTTTTGCTGATGACACTGTGCTTTGGGAGATTCTGAAGAGAAGTTGCAGAGGTTGGTGGATGAATTTGGTAGGGTGTGTAAAAGAAGAAAATTGAAAGTGAATATAGGAAAGAGTAAGGTGATGAGGATAACAAAAAGAATAGGTGACGAAAGATTGGATATCAGATTGGAGGGAGAGAGTATGGAGGAGGTGAATGTATTCAGATATTTGGGAGTGGACATGTCGGCGGATGGGTCTATGAAGGATGAGGTGAATCATAGAATTGATGAGGGGAAAAGGGTGAGTGGAGCACTTCGGAGTCTGTGGAGACAAAGAACCTTGTCCATGGAAGTAAAGAGGGGAATGTATGAGAGTATAGTTATACCAACGCTCTTATATGGGTGTGAAGCATGGGTGATGAATGTTGCAACGAGGAGAAGGCTGGAGGCAGTGGAGATGTCATGTCTGAGGTCAATGTGTGGTGTGAATATAATGCAGAGAATTCGGAGTTTGGAAATTAGGAGGAGGTGCGGGATTACCAAAACGATTGTTCAGAGAGTTGAGGAGGGGTTGTTGAGGTGGTTTGGACATGTAGAGAGAATGGAACGAGACAGAGTGACTTCGAGAGTGTATAAATCTGTAGTGGGTGGAAGGCGGGGTAGGGGTCGGCCTAGGAAAGGTTGGAGGGAGGGGGTAAAGGAAGTTTTGTGTGCGAGGGGCTTGGACTTCCAGCAAGCATGTGTGACCGTATTTGATAGGAGTGAATGGAGGCATATGGTTTTTAATACTTGACGTGCTGTTGGAGTGTGAGCAAAGTAACATTTATGAAGGGATTCAAGGAAACCGGCAGGCCGGACTTGAGTTCTGGAGATAGGAAGTACAGTGCCGGCACTCTGAAGGAGGGGTGTTAATGTTGCAGTTTTATAACTGTAGTGTAAAGCACCCCTCTGGCAAGACAGTGATGGAGTGAATGATGATGAAAGTTTTTCTTTTTCGGGCCACCCTGCCTTGGTGGGAATCGGCCGATGTGTTAATAAAAAATATATTTTACAGATTTTAATGGGATTTTTAAAAATATGTAAATAATTAATAAATATTCAAAAATGCTATAAAACTTGATTTTATTGCATATTTTGACGATTTAAGGCATTTTCAAAGATTTTGTGAAAACTATTTTTTTAGATAAAATATTCATATGAGTAAGCTTCCTAAAAGAAAATCATAAAATTTTGCTTACTTTTCCCATAAATTTCAATTGCAGTAGAAATTCTATTTAAAATTGTGAAAATGTAAGTATTTTAGCTAAAAATGAGTTTTGCCAGAAAAACACTCAAACCGCTCTAAAACGTTGAATATGCAATAAAATACGATTTAGCACATTTTTCTGAGCTTTTTAATGTTTCATGTATTTTTCGAAAATAATATGAAATATTCTATAAAAATATTGATTTTTTAGATTTTTAATGGGATTTTTAAAAATATGTAAATAATTAAAAAAAATTATATCTATGAGTAAGCTTCTTAAAATTAGAAATCATAAAATTTTGCCTACTTTTCCCATAAATTTCAATTGCAGTAAAATTCTATTTAAAATTGTGAAAATGTAAGTATTTTAGCTAAAAATGAGTTTTGCCAGAAAAGCACTCAAACCGCTCTAAAACGTCGAAATATGCAATAAAATACGATTTAGCACATTTTTCTGAGCTTTTTAATGTTTCATGTATTTTCGAAAATAATATGAAATATTCATAAAAATATTGATTTTTATAGATTTTTAATGGGATTTTTAAAAATATGTAAATAATTATATATATTCAAAATTCTATAAAACTTATTTTATTGCATTTTTGACGATTTAAGGCATTTTCAGGATTTTCTGAAAAACTATTTTTTAGATAAAATATACCTATGAGTAAGCTTCCTAAAAGAAAATCATAAAATTTTGCTTACTTTTCCCATAAATTTCAATTGCAGTAGAAATTCTATTTAAAAGTGTGAAAATCTAAGTATTTTAGCTGAAAATGAGTTTTGCAGAAAAGCACTCAAACCACTTAAAACGTCGAAATATGCAATAAAATACGATTTTAGCACATTTTTCTGAGCTTTTTAATGTTTCATGTATATTTCGAAAATAATATGAAAATTCTATAAAATATTGATTTTTATAGATTTTTAATGGGATTTTTAAAAATATGTAAATAATTAATAATATTAAAAATCTATAAAACTTGATTTTATTGCATTTTTGACGATTTAAGGCATTTTCAAGGATTTTCTGTAAAACTATTTTTAGATAAAATAACCTATGAGTAAGCTTCCTAAAGAAAATCATAAAATTTTGCTTACTTTTCCCATAAATTTCAATTGCAGTAGAAATTCTATTTAAAATGTGAAAATAAGTATTTTAGCTAAAAATGAGTTTTGCCAGAAAACACTCAAACCTCTAAAACGTCGAAATATGCAATAAAATACGATTTTAGCACATTTTTCGAGCTTTTAATGTTTCATGTATTTTCGAAAAAATATGAAATATTCTAAAAATATTGATTTTATAGATTTTTAATGGGATTTTTAAAAATATGTAAATAATTAATAAATATTCAAAATGCTATAAAACTTGATTTTATTGCATTTTTGACGATTTAAGCATTTTCAAGGATTTTGTGAAAAACTATTTTTTAGATAAAATATACCTATGAGTAAGCTTCCTAAAGAAAATCATAAAATTTGCTTACTTTTCCCATAAATTTCAATTGCATAGAAATTTATTTAAAATGTGAAAATTAAGTATTTTAGCTAAAAATGAGTTTTCCAGAAAACACTCAAACGCTCTAAAAGTGAAATATGCAATAAAATACGATTTTAGCACATTTTTCTGAGCTTTTTAATGTTTCATGTATTTTTCGAAAATAATATGAAATATTCTAAATTAATATTGATTTTTATAGATTTTTAATGGGATTTTTCAAAAATATGTAAATAATTAATAAATATTCAAAAATGCTATAAAACTTGATTTTATTGCATTTTTTGACGATTTATAGCATTTTACAGGATTTTGTGAAAAACTACTTTTTTTAGATAAAATATACCTATGAGTAAGCTTCCTAAAAGAAAATCATAAAATTTTGCTTACTTTTCCCATAAATTTCAATTGCTGTAGAAATTCTATTTAAAAATGAGTTTTGCCAGAAAACCACTCAAACCGCTCTAAAACGTCGAAATATGCAATAAAATACGATTTTAGCACATTTTTCTGAGCTTTTTAATGTTTCATGTATTTTTCGAAAATAATATGAAATATTCTATAAAAATATTGATTTTTATAGATTTTTAATGGGATTTTTAAAAATATGTAAATAATTAATATATATTCAAAAATTCTATAAAACGTTATTTTATTGCATTTTTTGACGATTCAAGGCATTTCACGGATTTTTGAAAAACTATTTTTAGATAAAATATACCTATGAGTAAGCTTCCTAAAGAAAATCATAAATTTGCTTACTTTTCCCATAAATTTCAATTGCAGTAGAAATTTATTTAAAATTGAAAATCTAAGATTTAGCTGAAAAATGAGTTTGCAGAAAAGCACTCAAACGCTCTAAAACGTCGAAATATGCAATAAAATACGATTTAGCACATTTTTCTAAACTTTTAATGTTTCATGTATATTTCGAAAATAATATGAAAAATTCTAAAAATATTGATTTTTATAGATTTTTAATGGGATTTTAAAAATATGAAATAATTATTATATATTAAAAATGCTATAAAACTTATTTTATTGCATTTTGACGATTAAGGCATTTTCAAGGATTTTCTGAAAACTATTTTTTAGATAAAATATACCTATGAGTAAGCTTCCTAAAGAAATCATAAAATTTTGCTTACTTTTCCATAAATTTCAATTGCAGTAGAAATGCTATTTAAAAGTGTGAAAATCCAAGTATTTTAGCTGAAAATGAGTTTCCAGAAAAGCACTCAAACCACTCTAAACGTCGAAATATACAATAAAATACGATTTTAGCACATTTTCGAGCTTTTAATATTTCATAATATTTCGAAAATAATATGAAATATTCTAAATTAATATTGATTTTTATAGATTTTTAAAGGGATTTTTAAAAATATGTAAATAATTAATAAATATTCAAAAATGCTATAAAACTTGATTTTTTTTAAAAATTTTTGGGGGGGGGTTTAAAAGGAATTTTTAATTTTGGGAAAAATAAGAAAAAATAAAAAGGGGGGAAAGGGGTTTTTTAAAAAAAATTTTTTGGGGAATTTTAAAAATTTTCAATTGGTAAAATTTTTTTTAAAAAAAGGGAAAATTTTAAAATTTTTTTTGGGAAAAAAAATGGGGTTTTCCAAAAAAAATAAAAATTTTCAAAAGGGGAAATAGGGAAAAAAATTTTTTCGATTTTGGGGGAATTTTTTAAAGGTTTAAAAATTTAAAAAGGGGGAATTTTGGGGGAAAAAAATTTGAAAAATTTATAAAAATTTTTTTTTAAGTTTTTTAAAAATGGGGTTTTTTAAAAATTTTTGTAAAAAATTTAAAAAATTTTTAAAAAAATGCTTTTAAATTTAAAAATTTTTTTGGAGAATTTTTTGGAAAAAATTTAAGGGCAAAGCAGGATAGCAGATGAACAAGGAGGCTTTAGGAAAGGTAGGGGTGTGTAGAAAGTGTTTACAGTGAAACATATAAGGGAACAGTATTTGGATAAGGGTAAAGATGTTTTTGTGGCATTTATGGTTTTGGGGAAAAAGGGGTATGATAGGGAGATAGGGGGGAATGTGGCAGATGTTGCAGGTGTATGGAATAGGGGGGAAGGTTGCTGAAAGCAGTGAAGAGTTTTATGAGGATAGTGAGGCTCAGGTTAGAGTGTGTAGGAGGGAAGGGGGCTATTTCCCAGTAAAAGTGGGCCTTAGACAAGGATGTGTGATGTCACCGTGGTTGTTCAATATATTTATAGATGGGGTTGTAAGAGAAGTGAATGCGAGGGTCTTGGCAAGAGGTGTTGGGCTAAAAGATAAAGAAGCAAATACAAAGTGGGAGTTGTCACAGTTGCTTTTTGCTGATGACACTGTGCTTTGGGAGATTCTGAAGAGAAGTTGCAGAGGTTGGTGGATGAATTTGGTAGGGTGTGTAAAAGAAGAAAATTGAAAGTGAATATAGGAAAGAGTAAGGTGATGAGGATAACAAAAGAATAGGTGACGAAAGATTGGATATCAGATTGGAGGGAGAGAGTATGGAGGAGGTGAATGTATTCAGATATTTGGGAGTGGACATGTCGGCGGATGGGTCTATGAAGGATGAGGTGAATCATAAATTGATGAGGGAAAAGGGTGAGTGGAGCACTTCGGAGTCTGTGGAGACAAAGAACCTTGTCCATGGAAGTAAAGAGGGGAATGTATGAGAGTATAGTTATACCAACGCTCTTATATGGGTGTGAAGCATGGGTGATGAATGTTGCAACGAGGAGAAGGCTGGAGGCAGTGGAGATGTCATGTCTGAGGTCAATGTGTGGTGTGAATATAATGCAGAGAATTCGGAGTTTGGAAATTAGGAGGAGGTGCGGGATTACCAAAACGATTGTTCAGAGAGTTGAGGAGGGGTTGTTGAGGTGGTTTGGACATGTAGAGAGAATGGAACGAGACAGAGTGACTTCGAGAGTGTATAAATCTGTAGTGGGGGGAAGGCGGGGTAGGGGTCGGCCTAGGAAAGGTTGGAGGGAGGGGTAAAGGAAGTTTTGTGTGCGAGGGCTTGGACTTCCAGCAAGCATGTGTGACCGTATTTGATAGGAGTGAATGGAGGCATATGGTTTTTAATACTTGACGTGCTGTTGGAGTGTGAGCAAAGTAACATTTATGAAGGGATTCAAGGAAACCGGCAGGCCGGACTTGAGTTCTGGAGATAGGAAGTACAGTGCCGGCACTCTGAAGGAGGGGTGTTAATGTTGCAGTTTTATAACTGTAGTGTAAAGCACCCCTCTGGCAAGACAGTGATGGAGTGAATGATGATGAAAGTTTTTCTTTTTCGGGCCACCCTGCCTTGGTGGGAATCGGCCGATGTGTTAATAAAAAAAAAATATTTTACAGATTTTTAATGGGATTTTTTAAAAATATGTAAATAATTAATAAATATTCAAAAATGCTATAAAACTTGATTTTATTGCATTTTTTGACGATTTAAGGCATTTTCAAGGATTTTGTGAAAAACTATTTTTTTAGATAAAATATACCTATGAGTAAGCTTCCTAATAGAAAATCATAAAATTTTGCTTACTTTTCCCATAAATTTCAATTGCAGTAGAAATTCTATTTAAAATTGTGAAAATGTAAGTATTTTAGCTAAAAAATGAGTTTTGCCAGAAAAACACTCAAACCGCTCTAAAACGTTGAATATGCAATAAAATACGATTTTAGCACATTTTTCTGAGCTTTTTAATGTTTCATGTATTTTTCGAAAATAATATGAAATATTCTATAAAAATATTGATTTTTATAGATTTTTAATGGGATTTTTTAAAAATATGTAAATAATTAAAAAAATTATATCTACGAGTAAGCTTCCTAATAGAAAATCATAAAATTTTGCCTACTTTTCCCATAAATTTCAATTGCAGTAAAAATTATATTTAAAATTGTGAAAATGTAAGTATTTTAGCTAAAAAATGAGTTTTGCCAGAAAAGCACTCAAACCGCTCTAAAACGTCGAAATATGCAATAAAATACGATTTTAGCACATTTTTCTGAGCTTTTTAATGTTTCATGTATTTTTCGAAAATAATATGAAATATTCATAAAAATATTGATTTTTATAGATTTTTAATGGGATTTTTTTAAAAATATGTAAATAATTTATATATATTCAAAAATTCTATAAAACGTTATTTTATTGCATTTTTGACGATTTAAGGCATTTTCACGGATTTTCTGAAAAACTATTTTTTTAGATAAAATATACCTATGAGTAAGCTTCCTAAAAGAAAATCATAAAATTTTGCTTACTTTTCCCATAAATTTCAATTGCAGTAGAAATTCTATTTAAAAGTGTGAAAATCTAAGTATTTTAGCTGAAAAATCACTCAAACCACTCTAAAACGTCGAAATATACAATAAAATACGATTTTAGCACATTTTTCTGAGCTTTTTAATGTTTCATGTATATTTCGAAAATAATATGAAATATTCTAAATTAATATTGATTTTTATGATTTTTAAGGGATTTTAAAATATTAAATAATTAATAAATATTCAAAAATGCTATAAAACTGATTTTATTGCAATTTTTAACATTTAAGGCATTTTCAAAGGATTTTTGAAAAACTATTTTTAGATAAAATATACCTATGAGTAAGCTTCTAAAGAAAATCATAAAATTTTGCTTACTTTTCCCATAAATTTCAATTGCAGTAGAAATTCTATTTAAAATTTTGAAAATTAGTATTTTAGCTAAAAAATGAGTTTTGCCATGAAAACACTCAAACTGCTCTAAAACGTTGAAATATGCAATAAAATACGATTTTAGCACATTTTCTGAAGCTTTTAATGTTTCATGTATTTTCGAAAATAATATGAAATATTCTATAAAAATATTTATTTTTTTAGATTTTTAATGGGATTTTTAAAAATATGTAAATAATTAATAAATATTCAAAAAGGCTATAAAACTTGATTTTATTGCATTTTTTGACGATTTAAGGCATTTTAAGGATTTTGTGAAAAACTATTTTTTAGATAAAATATACTATGAGTAAGCTTCTAAAGAAAATCATAAAATTTTGCTTACTTTTCCCATAAATTTCAATTGCAGTAGAAATTCTATTTAAAATGTGAAAATCTAAGTATTTTAGCTAAAATGAGTTTTGCCAGAAAAGCACTCAAACCGCTCTAAAAGTCGAAATATGCAATAAATACGATTTTAGCACATTTTCTGAGCTTTTAATGTTTCATGTATTTTTCGAAAATAATATAAATATTCTATAAAAATATTGATTTTTATAGATTTTTAATGGGTTTTAAAAATATGATAAATAATTAATAAATATTCAAAATGCTATAAAACTTATTTTATTGCATTTTTGACGATTTAAGAGCATTTTCAGGATTTTTGAAAACTATTTTTTAGATAAAATATAACCTATGAGTAAGCTTCCTAAAGAAAATCATAAAATTTTGCTTACTTTTCCCATAAATTTCAATTGCAGTAGAAATTCTATTTAAAATTGTGAAAATTAAGTATTTTAGCTAAAAAATGAGTTTTCAGAAAATACACTCAAACCGCTCTAAAACGTCGAAATATGCAATAAAATAGATTTTAGCACATTTTCTGAGCTTTTTAATGTTCATGTATATTTCGAAAATAATATGAAATATTCTATAAAATATTGATTTTTATAGATTTTAATGGGATTTTTAAAAATATGTAAATAATTAATAATATTAAAAATGCTATAAAACTTATTTATTGCATTTTTGACGATTAAGGCATTTTCAAGATTTTTGAAAAACTATTTTTAGATAAAATATACCTATGAGTAAGCTTCCTAAAAAAATCATAAAATTTTGCTTACTTTTCCCATAAATTTCAATTGCAGTAGAAATTCTATTTAAAATGTGAAAATTAAGTATTTTAGCTAAAAAATGAGTTTTGCCAGAAAAGCACTCAAACCGCTCTAAAAGTCGAAATATGCAATAAAATAGATTTTAGCACATTTTTGAGCTTTTAATTTTCATGTATTTTCGAAAATAATAGAAATATTCTATAAAAATATTGATTTTATAGATTTTAATGGATTTTTAAAAATATGTAAATAATTAATAAATATTCAAAAATGCTATAAAACTTGATTTTATTGCATTTTTGACATTAAAGCATTTTCAAGGATTTTTGAAAAACTATTTTTAGATAAAATATACTATGAGTAACTTCCTAAAGAAAATCATAAAATTTTGCTTACTTTTCCCATAAATTTCAATTGCAGTAGAAATTCATTTAAAAGTGTGAAAATAATATTTAGCTAAAAATGAGTTTTGCCAGAAAAGCATCAAACTCTAAAACGTCGAAATATGCAATAAAATCGATTTTAGCACATTTTCTGAGCTTTTAATGTTTCATGTATTTTCGAAAATAATGAAATATTCTATAAAATATTGATTTTATAGATTTTAATGGGATTTTTAAAATATGTAAATAATTAATAATTTAAAATGCTATAAAACTGATTTTATTGCATTTTGACATTAAGGCATTTTCAGGATTTTCTGAAAACTATTTTTAGATAAAATAACTATGAGTAAGCTTCTAAAGAAAATCATAAAATTTTCTTACTTTTCCATAATTTCAATTGCATAGAAATTCTATTTAAAAGTGTGAAAATCAAGTATTTTAGCTAAAATGAGTTTGCCAGAAAAGCACTCAAACCCTCTAAAACGTCGAAATATGCAATAAAATACGATTTAGCACATTTTCTGAGCTTTTTAATTTTCATGATTTTCAAATAATATGAAATATTCTAAAAATATTGATTTTATAGATTTTAATGGATTTTTAAATATGTAAATAATTATAATATTCAAAATGCTATAAACTATTTTATTGCATTTTTACGATTAGGCATTTTCAGGATTTTTGAAAACTATTTTAGATAAAATATACCTATGAGTAAGCTTCCTAATAGAAAATCATAAAATTTTGCTTACTTTTCCCATAAATTTCAATTGCATAGAAATTCTATTTAAAATGTGAAATCAAGTATTTAGCTAAATGAGTTTTCCAGAAAACATCAAAGCCTAAAACGTCGAAATATGCAATAAAATACGATTTTAGCACATTTTCGAGCTTTTAATGTTTCATGTATTTCGAAAATAATATGAAATATTCATAAAAATATTGATTTTATAGATTTTTAATGGGATTTTTAAAAATATGTAAATAATTATAAATATTAAAAATGCTATAAACTTGATTTTATTGCATTTTTGACGATTAAGGCATTTTCAAGGATTTTCTGAAAACTATTTTTAGATAAAATATACTATGAGTAAGCTTCCTAAAAGAAAATCAGCTTCTAAAGAAAATCATAAAATTTTGCTTACTTTCCCATAAATTTCAATTGCAGTGAAATTCTATTTAAAAGTGTGAAAATCAAGTATTTTAGCTGAAAATGTTGCCAAACACTCAAACCCTCTAAAACGTCGAAATATGCAAATACGATTTTAGCACATTTTCGAGCTTTTAATTTCATGTATTTTCGAAAATATATGAAATATTCTAAAAATATTGATTTTTATAGATTTTAATGGGATTTTTAAATATGTAAATAATTATAATATTAAAATCTATAAACTATTTATTGCATTTGACATTAAGATCAATTTTAAAAATTTTTAATAAAATATCCTATGAGAGCTCTGAAAATCATAAAATTGTACTTTTCCTATTTAACAATTCTTAAAGTGAAAATCAAGTATTTTAGCTAAATGTTGCAAAACTCAAACCGCTCTAAAACGTCGAAATATGCAATAAAATACGATTTTAGCACATTTTCTGAGCTTTTAATGTTTCATGTATATTTCGAAAATAATATGAAATATTCTATAATATTGATTTTATAGATTTTTAATGGGATTTTTAAAAATATGTAAATAATTAATAAATATTCAAAAATGCTATAAACTTGATTTTATTGCATTTTTGACGATTAAGGCATTTTCAAGGATTTTTGAAAACTATTTTTAGATAAAATATACCTATGAGTAAGCTTCCTAATAGAAAATCATAAAATTTTGCTTACTTTTCCCATAAATTTCAATTGCAGTAGAAATTCTATTTAAAAGTGTGAAAATCTAAGTATTTTAGCTGAAAATGAGTTTTGCCAGAAAAGCATCAAACCGCCCTAAAACGTCGAAATATGCCATAAAATGCGATTTTAGCACATTTTCTGAGACTTTTAATGTTTCATGTATTTTTCGAAAATAATATGAAATATTCTATAAAATATTGATTTTTATAGATTTTTAATGGGATTTTTTAAATATGTAAATAATTTATATATATTCAAAAATTCTATAAAACGTTATTTTATTGCATTTTTTGACGATTCAAGGCATTTTCAAGGATTTTCTGAAAAACTATTTTTTTAGATAAAATAAACCTATGAGTAAGCTTCCTAAAAGAAAATCATAAAATTTTGCTTACTTTTAACATGAATTTCAATTGCAGTAGAAATTCTATTTAAAAGTGTGAAAATCCAAGTATTTTAGCTGAAAAATGAGTTTTGCCAGAAAAGCACTCAAACCGCTCTAAAATATGCAATAAAATACGATTTTATCAAATTTTTCTGAGCTTTTTAATGTTTCATGTATATTTCGAAAATAATATGAAATATTCTATAAAAATATTGATTTTTATAGATTTTTAATGGGATTTTTTAAAAATATGTAAATAATTAATATATATTAAAAAATGCTATAAAACTTGATTTTATAGCATTTTTTGACGATTTAAGGTTTTTTCAAGGATTTTCTGAAAACTATTTTTTTAGATAAAATATACCTATCAGTAAGATTCCTAAAAGAAAATCATAAAATTTTGCTTACTTTTAACATAAATTTCAATTGCAGTAGAAATTCTATTTAAAAGTGTGAAAATCCAAGTATTTTAGCTGAAAAATGAGTTTTGCCAGAAAAGCACTCAAACCGCTCTAAAACGTCGAAATATGCAATAAAATACGATTTTAGCACATTTTTCCGAGCTTTTTAATATTTCATTTATTTTCGAAAATAATATGAAATGTACATGTACAGGATGTACATGTTTATAGAGGGGCCACAGATATATCAGATCACTTTTTAGTTATAGCTACAGTGGGAGTAAAAAGTAGATGGGATACAAGGAAAATAGAATCAGGTTTATAAACTAAAAGAGGAGGCAGTTAGGGTAAGATATAAACAACTATTGGAGGATAGATGGGCTAGTGAGAGTGTAGGCAATGGGGTCGAAAATGTATGGGGTAGATTTAAAAATGTAGTGTTAGAGTGTTCAGCAGAAGTTTGTGGTTACAGGCGAGTGGGTGCGGGAGGGAAGAGGAGCGATTGGTGGAATGATGATGTAAAAGAGTAGTAAGGGAGAAAAAGTTAGCATATGAGAGGTTTTTACAAAGTAGAAGTGATGCAAGGAGGGAAGAGTATATGGAGAGAAAAAGAGAGGTTAAAAGAGTGGTGAAGCAATGTAAAAAGAGAGCAGATGAGAGAGTGGGTGAGATGTTATCAGCAAATTTTGTTGAAAATAAGAAAAAGTTTTGGAATGAGATTAATAAGTTGAGGAAGCCTAGAGAACAAATGGATTTGACAGTTAAAAATAGGAGAGGAGAGTTATTAAATGGAGAGTTAGAGGTATCGGGAAGATGGAGAAAATATTTTGAGGAGTTGTTAAATGTTGATGAAGACAGGGAAGCTGTGATTTCGTGTGTAGGGCAAGGAGGAATAACATCTTGTAGGAGTGTGGAAGAGCCAGTTGTGGGTGTAGGGGAAGTTCGTGAGGCAGTGGGTAGAATGAAAGGGGGTAAGGCAGCTGGGATTGATGGGCTAAAGATAGAAATGTTAAAAGCAGGTGGGGATATAGTTTTGGAGTGGTTGGTGCTATTATTTAATAAATGTATGGAAGAGGGTAAGGTACCTAGGGATTGGCAGAGAGCGTGTATTGTTCCTTTGTATAAAGGCAAAGGGGACAAAAGAGAGTGCAAAAATTATAGGGGAATAAGTCTGTTGAGTGTACCTGGTAAAGTGTATGGTAGAATTATTATTGAAAGAATTAAGAGTAAGACAGAAAGCAGGATAGCAGATGAACAAGGAGGCTTTAGGAAAGGTAGGGGGTGTGTAGACCAAGTGTTTACAGTGAAACATATAGGTGAACAGTATTTGGATAAGGGTAAAGATGTTTTTGTGGCATTTATGGATTTGGAAAAGGCGTATGATAGGGTAGATAGGGGGGCAATGTGGCAGATGTTGCAGGTGTATGGAATAGGAGGAAGGTTGCTGAAAGCAGTGAAGAGTTTTTATGAGGATAGTGAGGCTCAGGTTAGAGTGTGTAGGAGGGAAGGGGACTATTTCCCAGTAAAAGTGGGCCTTAGACAAGGATGTGTGATGTCACCGTGGTTGTTCAATATATTTATAGATGGGGTTGTAAGAGAAGTGAATGCGAGGGTCTTGGCAAGAGGTGTTGGGCTAAAAGATAAAGAAGCAAATACAAAGTGGGAGTTGTCACAGTTGCTTTTTGCTGATGACACTGTGCTTTTGGGAGATTCTGAAGAGAAGTTGCAGAGGTTGGTGGATGAATTTGGTAGGGTGTGTAAAGAAGAAAATTGAAAGTGAATATAGGAAAGAGTAAGGTGATGAGGATAACAAAAAGAATAGGTGACGAAAGATTGGATATCAGATTGGAGGGAGAGAGTATGGAGGAGGTGAATGTATTCAGATATTTGGGAGTGGACATGTCGGCGGATGGGTCTATGAAGGATGAGGTGAATCATAGAATTGATGAGGGGAAAAGGGTGAGTGGAGCACTTCGGAGTCTGTGGAGACAAAGAACCTTGTCCATGGAAGTAAAGGGGAATGTATGAGAGTATAGTTATACCAACGCTCTTATATGGGTGTGAAGCATGGGTGATGAATGTTGCAACGAGGAGAAGGCTGGAGGCAGTGGAGATGTCATGTCTGAGGTCAATGTGTGGTGTGAATATAATGCAGAGAATTCGGAGTTTGGAAATTAGGAGGAGGTGCGGGATTACCAAAACGATTGTTCAGAGAGTTGAGGAGGGGTTGTTGAGGTGGTTTGGACATGTAGAGAGAATGGAACGAGACAGAGTGACTTCGAGAGTGTATAAATCTGTAGTGGGTGGAAGGCGGGGTAGGGGTCGGCCTAGGAAAGGTTGGAGGGAGGGGGTAAAGGAAGTTTTGTGTGCGAGGGGCTTGGACTTCCAGCAAGCATGTGTGACCGTATTTGATAGGAGTGAATGGAGGCATATGGTTTTTAATACTTGACGTGCTGTTGGAGTGTGAGCAAAGTAACATTTATGAAGGGATTCAAGGAAACCGGCAGGCCGGACTTGAGTTCTGGAGATAGGAAGTACAGTGCCGGCACTCTGAAGGAGGGGTGTTAATGTTGCAGTTTTATAACTGTAGTGTAAAGCACCCCTCTGGCAAGACAGTGATGGAGTGAATGATGATGAAAGTTTTTCTTTTTCGGGCCACCCTGCCTTGGTGGGAATCGGCCGATGTGTTAATAAAAAAAATATATTTTACAGATTTTTAATGGGATTTTTTAAAAATATGTAAATAATTAATAAATATTCAAAAATGCTATAAAACTTGATTTTATTGCATATTTTGACGATTTAAGGCATTTTCAAAGATTTTGTGAAAAACTATTTTTTTTTTAAAAATATACCTATGAGTAAGCTTCCTAATAGAAAATCATAAAATTTTGCTTACTTTTCCCATAAATTTCAATTGCAGTAGAAATTCTATTTAAAATTGTGAAAATGTAAGTATTTTAGCTAAAAAATGAGTTTTGCCAGAAAAACACTCAAACCGCTCTAAAACGTTGAATATGCAATAAAATACGACTTTAGCACATTTTTCTGAGCTTTTTAATGTTTCATGTATTTTTCGAAAATAATATGAAATATTCTATAAAAATATTGATTTTTGTAGATTTTTAATGGGATTTTTTAAAAATATGTAAATAATTAAAAAAATTATATCTATGAGTAAGCTTCCTAATAGAAAATCATAAAATTTTGCCTACTTTTCCCATAAATTTCAATTGCAGTAAAAATTCTATTTAAAATTGTGAAAATGTAAGTATTTTAGAAGTATTTTAGCTGAAAAATGAGTTTTGCCAGAAAAGCACTCAAACCGCTCTAAAACGTCGAAATATGCAATAAAATACGATTTTAGCACATTTTTCTGAGCTTTTTAATGTTTTATGTATATTTCGAAAATAATATGAAAATTCTATAAAATATTGATTTTTATAGATTTTTAATGGGATTTTTAAAAATATTTAAATAATTAATAATATTAAAAATGCTATAAAAATTGATTTTATTGCATTTTTTGACGATTTAAGCATTTTAAGGATTTTTTGAAAAATATTTTTGATAAAAAAAACTATGAAAAGCTTCCTAAAGAAAATCATAAAATTTTGCTTACTTTTCCCATAAATTTCAATTGCAGAGAAATTTATTTAAAAGTGTGAAAATCCAAGTTTTAGCTGAAAATGAGTTTTGCTAGAAAAGCACTCAAACCACTCTAAAAAGTCGAAATATACAATAAAATACGATTTTAGCACATTTTTCGAGCTTTTTAATATTTTATGTATTTTGAAAATAATATGAAAAATTCTAAATTAATTTGATTTTTATAGATTTTTAATTTGGGGTTTTTTAAAATATGAAATAAATTTAAAAAATATTCAAAAGTTAAAACTTGATTTTATTGCTTTTTGACGATTAAGGCATTTTCAAGGATTTTCTGAAAAACTTTTTTTAGATAAAATATACCTATGAGTAAGCTTCCTAAAAGAAATCATAAAATTTTGCTTACTTTTCCCATAAATTTCAATTGCAGTAGAAATTTATTTAAAATTGTGAAATGTAAGTATTTTAGCTAAAAATGAGTTTTGCCAAAAACAATCAAATCTTAAAACGTCGAAATATGCAATAAATACGATTTTGCACATTTTTCTGAGTTTTAATGTTTCATGTATTTTTCGAAAATTATGAAATATTCTAATAATATTGATTTTATAGATTTTTAATGGGTTTTTAAAAATATGTAAATAATTATAAATTAAAAATGCTATAAAACTTGATTTTATTGCATTTTTTGACGATTTAAGTCATTTTCAGATTTTCTGAAAACTATTTTTTAGATAAAATATACCTATGAGTAAGCTTCCTAAAAGAAAATCATAAAATTTTGCTTTTTTTCCATAAATTTCAATTGCAGTAGAAATTTATTTAAAAGTGTGAAAATCCAAGTATTTTAGCTAAAAATGAGAAATAATTAATAAATATTCAAAAATGCTATAAAACGTTATTTTATTGCATTTTTGACGATTAAGGCATTTTCAAGATTTTCTGAAAACTATTTTTAGATAAAATATACCTATGGTAACTTCTAATAGAAAATCATAAATTTGCTTACTTTTCCCATAAATTTCAATTGCAGTAGAAATTCTATTTAAAAGTGTGAAAATAAGTATTTTAGCTGAAAATGAGTTTGCCAGAAAAGACACTCAAACGCTCTAAAACGTCGAAATATGCAATAAAATACGATTTTAGCACATTTTTCTGAGCTTTTAATGTTTCATGTATATTTCGAAAATAATATGAAATATTCTATAAAATTTGATTTTTATAGATTTTAATGGGATTTTTAAAAATATGTAAATAATTAATAATATTAAAATGCTATAAAACTGATTTTATTGCATTTTTGAGATTAAGGCATTTTCAAGGATTTTTGAAAACTATTTTTTAGATAAATATACCTATGATAAGCTTCCTAAAAGAAAATCATAAATTTGCTACTTTTCCATAATTTATTTCAGTGAAATTCTATTTAAAATGTGAAAATTATGTATTTTAGCTGAAAAATGAGTTTTAACAGAAAACATCAAACGCTCTAAACGTCGAAATATGCAATAAAATACGATTTAGCACATTTTTGAGCTTTTTAATGATTTCATGTATATTTCGAAAATAATATGAAATATTCTATTAAAATATTGATTTTATAGATTTTTAATGGGATTTTTAAAAATATGTAAATAATTAATAAATATTCAAAATGCTATAAAACTTGATTTTATTGCATTTTTGACGATTAAGGCATTTTCAAGGATTTTCTGAAAAACTATTTTTAGATAAAATATACATAAGTAAGCTTCTAAAAGAAAATCATAAAATTTTGCTTACTTTTCCCATAAATTTCATGATGAAATTCATTTAAAGTGTGAAAATTAAGTATTTTAGCTGAAAATGAGTTTTGCCAGAAAACACTCAAACCGCTCTAAAACGTCGAAATATGCAATAAAATACGATTTTAGCACATTTTCTGAGCTTTTTAATGTTTCATGTATTTTCGAAAATAATATGAAATATTCTATAATAATTTGATTTTTATAGATTTTTAATGGATTTTAAAATATGTAAATAATTATAAATATTCAAAAATGCTATAAACGTTATTTTATTGCATTTTTGACGATTCAAGGCATTTTCAAGATTTTCTGAAAACTATTTTTTAGATAAAATATACCTATGAGTAAGCTTCCTAAAGAAAATCATAAAATTTTGCTTACTTTTCCCATAAATTTCAATTGCAGTAGAAATTCTATTTAAAAGTGTGAAAATCTAAGTATTTTAGCTAAAATGAGTTTTGCCAGAAAAGCACTCAAACCGCTCTAAAACGTCGAAATATGCAATAAAATACGATTTTAGCACATTTTCTGAGCTTTTTAATGTTTCATGTATTTTCGAAAATAATATGAAATATTCTATAATAATTTGATTTTTATAGATTTTTAATGGGATTTTTAAAAATTGTAAATAATTAATAAATATTAAAAATGCTATAAAACTTGATTTTATTGCATTTTGACGATTTAAGGCATTTTCAGGATTTTCTGAAAACTATTTTTTAGATAAAATATACCTATGAGTAAGCTTCCTAAAAGAAAATCATAAAATTTTGCTTACTTTTCCCATAAATTTCAATTGCAGTAGAAATTCTATTTAAAATGTGAAAATCTAAGTATTTTAGCTAAAATGAGTTTTGCCAGAAAAGCACTCAAACCGCTCTAAAACGTCGAAATATGCAATAAAATACGATTTTAGCACATTTTTCTGAGCTTTTTAATGTTTCATGTATTTTCGAAAATAATATGAAATATTCTAAAAATATTGATTTTTATAGATTTTTAATGGGATTTTTAAAAATATGTAAATAATTATAAATATTCAAAATGCATAAAACTTGATTTTATTGCATTTTTGACGATTTAAGGCATTTTCAAGGATTTTCTGAAAACTTATTTTTAGATAAAATATACCTATGAGTAAGCTTCCTAAAGAAAATCATAAAATTTTGCTTACTTTTCCCATAAATTTCAATTGCAGTAGAAATTCATTTAAAAGTGTGAAAATAAGTATTTTAGCTAAAAATGAGTTTTGCCAGAAAACACTCAAACCGCTCTAAAACGTCGAAATATGCAATAAAATACGATTTTAGCACATTTTTCTGAGATTTTTAATGTTTCATGTATTTTTCGAAAATAATATGAAATATTCTATATTAATAATTGATTTTATAGATTTTAATGGATTTTTAAAAATATGTAAATAATTATAAATATTAAAATGCTATAAAACTTGATTTTATTGCATTTTTGACGATTAAGCATTTTCAAGGATTTTCTGAAAACTATTTTTAGATAAAATATACCTATGAGTAAGCTTCCTAAAGAAAATCATAAAATTTTGCTTACTTTTCCATAAATTTCAATTGCAGTAGAAATTCTATTTAAAATTGTGAAAATGTAAGTATTTTAGCTAAAAATGAGTTTTGCCAGAAAAGAATCAAACCGCTCTAAAACGTCGAAATATGCAATAAAATACGATTTTAGCACATTTTTCGAGTTTTTAATTTTCATGTATTTCGAAAATAATATGAAATATTCTAAAAATATTGATTTTTATAGATTTTAATGGGATTTTTAAAAATATGTAAATAATTATAAATATTCAAAATGCTATAAAACTTATTTTATTGCATTTTTGACGATTAAGCATTTTAAGGATTTTCTGAAAACTATTTTTAGATAAAATATACTATGAGTAAGCTTCTAAAGAAAATCATAAAATTTGCTTACTTTTCCATAAATTTCAATTGCAGTAAATTTATTTAAAAATGTGAAAATTAAGTATTTTAGCTAAAAATGAGTTTTGCCAGAAAAGCACTCAAACCGTAAACGTCAAATATGAATAAAAATCATTTTAAACATTTTTATAATGTTTCATGTATTTTCGAAAATAATAAATATTCATAAAATTATTTTATAGATTTAATGTTTTAAAATATGTAAATAATTATAAATATTAAAATGTATAAACTATTATTGCATTTTGAGATTCAAGCATTTTCAAGGATTCTGAAAACTATTTTTAGATAAATATACCTATGAGTAATCAAAAAAAATCATAAAATTTGCTTCTTTTCCATAATTTCAATTCAGTAGAAATTTATTTAAAAGTGAAAATTCAATTTTTGCTAAAAAATATTTACAATGAAAGATCAAACTTCAAAAGTCGAAATATGCAAAAACAAACGATTTTAGCAATTTTAGATTTTAATTTTATATTTAAAATATATAAATATTCATAAAATATTGAATTTTATAGATTTTATGATTTTTAAAATAGAATAAAATAATATATATTAAAATGCTATAAAACTTGATTTTATTGCATTTTTGACGATTTAAGGCATTTTCAAGGATTTTCTGAAAACTATTTTTTAGATAAAATATACCTATGAGTAAGCTTCCTAAAGAAAATCATAAAATTTTGCTTACTTTTCCCATAAATTTCAATTGCAGTAGAAATTCTATTTAAAATTGTGAAAATGTAAGTATTTTAGCTAAAAAATGAGTTTTGCCAGAAAAGCACTCAAACCGCTCTAAAACGTCGAAATATGCAATAAAATACGATTTTAGCACATTTTTCTGAGCTTTTAATGTTTCATGTATTTTCGAAAATAATATGAAATATTCTATAAAATTTGATTTTTATAGATTTTTAATGGGATTTTTAAAAATATGTAAATAATTAATAAATATTCAAAAATGCTATAAAACTGATTTTATTGCATTTTTGACGATTTAAGGCATTTTCAAGGATTTTCTGAAAAACTATTTTTTAGATAAAATATACCTATGAGTAAGCTTCCTAAAGAAAATCATAAAATTTTGCTTACTTTTCCCATAAATTTCAATTGCAGTAGAAATTCTATTTAAAAGTGTGAAAATCAAGTATTTTAGCTGAAAAATGAGTTTTGCGAAAAGCACTCAAACGCTCTAAAACGTCGAAATATGCAATAAAATACGATTTTAGCACATTTTCCGAGCTTTTAATATTTCATGTATCT
>WNWK01022936.1:0-31778 GCA_009830355.1 Cherax destructor
CATGCATAGAAATAAAAATATTATTATATTATTATTATTATTATTATTATTGTGAAGAGAGTGGAGAGTTATGCTGTGGTCCTACAGAGCTGAGGTGGATGGTAGAGGTTCTGGAACTGAAGTCAATGGTTGTACTGTCTAACTAAGTCATTCAGTAAGTCAGTCAATTCATTAAGTCAGTCAATTCATTCAGTAAGTCAGTCAATTCATTCAGTAAGTCAGTCAATTCATTCAGTAAGTCAGTCAATTCATTCAGTAAGTCAGTCAATTCATTCAGTAAGTCAGTCAATTCATTCAGTAAGTCAGTCAATTCATTCAGTAAGTCAGTCAATTCATTCAGTAAGTCAGTCAAGTCATTCAGTAAGTCAGTCAAGTCATTCAGTAAGTCAGTCAAGTCATTCAGTAAGTCAGTCAAGTCATTCAGTAAGTCAGTCAAGTCATTCAGTAAGTCAGTCAAGTCATTCAGTAAGTCAGTCAAGTCATTCAGTAAGTCAGTCAAGTCATTCAGTAAGTCAGTCAAGTCATTCAGTAAGTCAGTCAAGTCATTCAGTAAGTCAGTCAAGTCATTCAGTAAGTCAGTCAAGTCATTCAGTAAGTCAGTCAAGTCATTCAGTAAGTCAGTCAAGTCATTCAGTAAGTCAGTCAAGTCATTCAGTAAGTCAGTCAGTCAAGTCAGTCAGCAAGTCATTCAGTAAGTCATTCAGTCATTCACTCATTCAGTCAGTTATTCACTTATTCAGTCAGTCACACAAACTTATGTTTACCTCTTTTTATGTGTACAAAGTAACACTTCATTACGGCCACAGGTTATCTCGTCTAATATCTTTTTCTTCCGTCATTAATAATAATAATAATAATAATTTTTATTTCATCGCAATTTTACATAGAGATTTACATAGAAGTGCAAGGAGAGCCACTGACATGCCAGGGCATAACGGGCAGCTTAATCTAAAAACTTATGGACTATGTACATAATCTGATGATATTTCATTTGGCAAATTATAATATGGTGACACTACATTGCAGCAAGTGTTTAGTAGGATGGTAGTTAATAGCAAAAATTGAAATTATTTTTGGGAAAATGACTGAGTATTTTTTAAAGTAATTTACAGAATGCGTATTTAGTTTATGGTGAGTAGGTGGTAATATTACAATGTTATAATAGTACAAATTGAGATTATCTTATAGGAAAAAAATACTGAGCATTTTTGAAAGTAATATTATCGTACATAATTCCAAGACTTAAATGCTTATTCCTTTTCTTGCCACTTTGAGCAACACTGGTATGCCTACTGGGTGTCATGATTGCTTGGCAGATACAAGATATAGTAATTAAAAGATGAAAACACAATTCACAAACACAGCTAGCTTGTAGCAGACGACTGGACGCGTATGAACTATGAATGCTGGGATGGTGGGGTGGTGTCAGGGGGTGGCTGGGGGACGGCGGGTGGTCTCCCTCGCTGATCCTCAACAAGGCGTCCGCTTCAGGAAAAGGGAATTTTTTTTTCCTTCCCGCAAACTGAACCGTGTTAAATTAATTTTGGGACGTGTTACATAAAATTGTGCCGCAAATCTTCAATCGTGCTATACCCAAATCATGTCAAATAAACTCGTGCTAAACGACGGTGTACTGTATTACGAAATGTATTGTATGAACATGTGAGGTGACAGTCACTCTCTGATAAACAATGCCACACTGACTGTGAATGGTATGTGGGGCCGCTCGGCTGCTCTCGTACGCGTCTGGGACGAATGACTATTTGCGAGTCAAACGACGATTTGCGAGTCAATATTTTGACGAAAAAACGTTATGATTAGCGAAAATTACGATTTGCAATGATTACGAAATATGAGGGTCCACTGTATTACATTAATAGATATGATTTTGATTGGTTTCACGAAGAAAAGTACCTTGAAATTGAGCTCAAAGTAGCGGAAATGTTCAATTTTTAACGATGTTCAATGAACTTTCTTGTGCAAGTCAAGTTGGTTAACTTTATTAAGTGTATTCTAACCTAACCACTCTGTAATCCAGCACACTACAGGTCCCAATGATGCCAGATTTGTGATGGCCGACCTGTACATACTCCATCTCTAGAGATGCCTCAATGCACCACCCACCCAGCTTCCTTTGTCAGTTCTAGGGATGGGACAATACCAAAATTTTTGCCAATATCAATACTCAATTTAAGTGGCTAGGTACCCTGATCTTCTTTTATTTTTTGTTTGTCATCCGATTTCATTCATTTTTTTTTGTTATAGGCTTGTTCCATTGAGGTTTGTAAGAAAAAAATTTGGCTGAAATCGGAAGTCAATCAAATTAATGAAAAATATACAGTGCACCCCCAGTTTTCGTACGGTCAGAATATCATACAATTCGGATTTAGAACACTTTTTTTGGACAAAATTTTGGTCCGGATTTCGTATCTCCATCTGGAAATTGTACGTATTAGACATGTCCACCTGCCCCCGGGATGCTGCCACTCTCATGCGTATGTGTCTCAGTCTGGCTCTGTCACTGGTTGAGTGAGCATTCATCCGAAACATTTCACAATTTTTGTGCTTGTTTATTGATTGTGACTGCGAAATAAGCCACCATGGGTCCAAAGAAAGTTCCTAGTGCCAGCCCTTTGGTAAAGAAGGTGAGAAACACGATAGAATTCAAGAAAGAAATTGTAGAAAAATACGAGTGACGTACGTTTAGCTGAGCTTGCCAGGATGTATGGGAAGTCGAAATCAACAATCTGTTCCATCCTGGCAAAGAAAGTAGAAATCAAGGAAGCTAAAGTTGCAAAAGGGGTAAATATGCTAACGAAACAGAGATCACAAACAATCAAAGATGTGGAGAAGTTGTTGTTGGGAAGAGCTAACCACTGAAGAGCTGCAAGACCTTCATCTGGAACAGCAACAGACCACAGCTGAGGAAATTGCTTCAGAGGAGGAGGAAGAGAGAGGGAAGAAGGTGCCTTCTTCAGTGATTAACCCGTTAACTGTCCAAATGTAGATCTACGTTTTTACCGCTAGCGCTCCAAACGTAAATCTACGTTTTATTTTTCCTGCCTCCAAATTTGGCACGATTGGCCTTAGATGCCTGGTCAGCATAGAATGGGTCTTAACCCTCGGTGTGTACAGTATTAAAAAAATCTGGGACCACTTAGTACCTTGTGGGAGCACCAGTTGAATTGAGCGCCAGCTAGAGCAAACAGTGCGGCAAACACCAAGAATTCACTGATGTCATGTCATATTAACACTCCCCTTTTATGAGGAAAGTGATGTTGACCCCAAGTTTAGTGGCTTTGAAGTGGATGTGGCCACAAGTGGTCGCAGAAATATCAAAAACCTTGATAATAACTCATGTCCAACATTTGTGCAACACCCTTTCAATTTTGGTACCACTGGTAGTGTCATCCTGCCAGAATGGTCTATAACCTATGCCCTAAGTAAAAAAGAAACAATTCTGGAAGTGTAATATGTTTTCGGCAGGCTGGCCAGTGGCTGGCTGGCTGTCTCTATCTCCGTCTGTCTGTCTGTCTGTATCTATCTCTATCTCTGTCTGTCTCTTTGTCTCTCTGTCTCTATCTCACAGGAACACATACGTAAATACAATTATACAGTGTAAATTACCTAGGATAACCCAAAAAATCCAGAAAGTGCTATACGTACTGTGCTTGTAGACCCCTCAAGGAAGGTTCCTTGATGCTGGTGAGGGGCTCTTGATCTAGGGAATTGGATCTGTGCTCCAGTTCCCTGAATTAAACCTGAATTCCTTCCACATCTCCCCCACAGCCAGCCAGCCAGCTGGCCGGCTGGCCGGCTGGCCGGCTGGCCGGCTGGCTGGCTGGCTGTCTGGCTCTGTCTCTGTCTCACAGGTACACATAAATACAATTATACATAGTGTAAATTACCTAGGATAACCAAAAAATCCAGAATGGCAAATAATACGTATCAGGACTCAGATGTGACGCAGTGACTACTGAGTCGTGTGTAATATGTGTTGGTTCACTAGTGGCTCTCTCTGAGACAGAGAGAGACAAAGAGAGACAAGCAGACAGACAGACAGACAGCCATGTTTATGTGTAAAGTGAAAATAAATAAAGCGAAGGCAGTGTACCCTCATCAAATGTCATTAGTGGAGTGATAAGATAAGACGACCCTCATCAAATGTCACCACTGTCAGCAGTGGAGTGATAAGATAAGACTAGTGACACAAGTCTTACATCATGCATCAGAGGATATTATTATTATTATATACTCCCCCATATCCAAAACATTTCTGACTGCTAGAAATACTATGTATATATTTCTAGACAACAGTATGTGACTAAGGTAGGTGAAAATGTTCACCTGTCACTGTATTTGAGTACTATTTTAGTACCTAATACAGTGGACCCCCGAGTTTCGTAAACCCTGGAAATCATACACTTATGTAAGTATAATATTGTAAGTGCTTGTGGAAGTGTATTTTTGGGGGTCTGAAAAAGACTAACCTACGTGACATTTTTCCTTAAAAGAGTAAATTCGTTCGGTAATGGCGCTTTAGCAGACTTCAGGAGTGAAGTTTTTACGAAACTCGGGGGTCCACTGTACTGTGATACCTCGGTTAACGATATTTTTTCGTTCCAGAATACTGTTCAAGTGCCATTACCAAACAAATTTATCCCCATAAGGAATGATGTAAAATAGACTAGTCCTTTTAGATCCCCCAAAAGCACACTTACAAAAGCATTTAAAAAAATAAACTTACATAAAAGGGAGAGTTTGGGGACCATCGTTAACCGAGGTACCACTGTATTAGAGTCAGAACAAAGATTAACTATGAAAGCACAAGAACTACTACAAATTGTAATTATCATAACATAAAAATTATACAAACTAAAAAAAAAATGAGAAAAAAAAGGTATATTGGCAACACTTCTGCAAGTGGCAGCACTTCATGTTGCCGTCAGGTGATCGTCAAGTGCCAACTTCGCAGCCTCATATATCAGTAAGTACTCACCCTAATTTTTTTTTTTATCCTATAACACTTAGAAAATTGCGCTCTTTATTTCTATAAAAAAAAATTTTTTTTTTTTTTTTTCAAAATATTCGGAGCACTGGGCAAGAGAACGTAGATCTACGTTTGGACATGTGTGCAAAGTGGAATGAGTTGCAAACCTTTGTTGAAAAATATCACCCTGACCAAGCTGATACAAGCCATATCTGCAACATGTTCAGTGACAATACCTTCTCCCAGTTTAGGCAAATCATAAAGAGACACCAGAAACAGCTCTCTGGACAGATTTTTAATGCAACAGGGGTCCAGTGCCAGTAAAAGACAAAGAAGGGAAGTAACCCCAAAGAGGGTTTTGATACCTGAAGTCCTTATGGAGGGGGATTCCCCTTCCAAACAATAACCTCAACTCCCTCTCCCCTCCTCGCCTTCTTCAATACGTCAACAAGAGTCTTCAATAACGGTATATAATGTTCATTTATCATTAAAATTAGTGCTTTGTATTTATTTCTCATTGTTCTCTGTATGTAAAACTATAGTTATTCTTTAACCCTTTGACTGGTACAACCCCAAATCCTAAAATGTCTCCCTGTGTCGCAAAATATTCGAAAAAAAATATTTTTTCTTATGAAAATGTTAAGATTAATTTTCTCATTGTTTTAAGCCCCCCAAAAAAAAAAATTGCAATCAGTATTTACCGAGATATAGAGGCATAAAGTTGGTAGAAAATGAGCCGTGTATGGCAACAGCGGCAAATGCCGCTCACCGGTAAACTTTTTTTTGCTCCATTTGAAGGTTTCTTGTTTTTTTCCACTATTTTATTTTTTCAGGTAACTTATGTGGCCTATGAGACCAAAGTAAGGTGCAATGTACATATATACACTTGTTATATGCAACACAATAAGCGCACAAACATTATCAATATATTGTTTACAAAACTTGTTTACACAAATAAATACAAAAAACTGTTTATTACTATTGTTCTATAATATATATATAGAAATGTACAGTCATTGGACACTTTCGTAGAACTGCTGGAGCTTGTGGAATTCTTTGAAACATGGGTATATGCACAGTGGTATTTTACACTCCTCACATAAAACGAGTGTCTCTGCGTTTTTGTGGGCATTTTGTGGTATGTGCACAAACATAACACCTCTTCTGAGCAGTTTTCTTGAAAGTAGTAGGAGGCAGTTGTATGGGGTAGTGATCACCAGGCCTCAGACGAGAGGGTGTGTTGATAATTTTGTGGACGATGGTCTATTGCAGGTGTTGTTCTTTGGTACAGTGGAACCCCAAGTTTCGGCCACCCCGAGTTTTGGTCACTTTTTTTGCCATAATTCTGTCCTGACTTTCGGCCGTTGCCCTGAGTTTCGGCATCCGTACCAGACCAGTCCGCTTGCGCGTCTCCCCGCGCAGGCGTCGTGAGCCAGTCTTGCTTTGTTTATCCTTGAGTGAACATTACCCTGCGTGCTCTTCCAAACATTTCACAATAAATTCATTGTGTTTAGTGCTTGTTTATTGATTGTGACTGAAATATGCCACCATGGGCCCAAAGAAACTTCATAGTGGCAGCCCTTTGGTAAAGAAAGAGACAAACACGATAGAATTGAAGAAAGAAATTGTAGCAAAGTACCAAAGTGGAGGAGGAAGAGAGAGGGAAGAAAGTGCCTTCTTCAGTGATTCAGTGATTCTACGATATGTACGATACTAAAGCAGCACAAGTCGATAAAGGCTATACCACCAGCCAGCGATAAAGTGTAGCAAGTAAGTTAAGCGATTAATCGATAGGAAAAGGACAGCATGAAACTGACTCCTCCAATGTTGGAGTTATATTGGGCAACTGACAACACTGCAGTCTCTGGCGGCCATCACTATGTAAGGCTTATCTTTCAGTGGCCCTTACACACCCAACAACAAACAACACAGCAACACTGTCGGTTAGGGAGAGAGACATATGACATATTTAATTCATTCTACAGTATATACCATGTTTCTATGTTATTAATATTGTTTATTATGTCATATTAAAATGAATTATGCTAGATAAATAAGCCGTAGAGTTGATATTAGTGTCATATTGAAGGACTATCTTGTCCTGCCTCCAAACAAACTCACCTGCCTCTCTCATATGCCAACAAGTCTTCAATAAAGGTAAAACTGATTTAAATGTTCATTTATCCTTTAAAATTAGTGCTTCATATTTATTTCTCACTGTTTTCTGTATGTAAAACTATAGTATTTATTCTTTAAAAAATTAATTTTTTGTGAATATTTTGGGTGGAACTGATTAATTGTATTTACATTATTTCTTATGGGAAATATTGCTTCGACTTTCGGCCGCTTCGAGTTTAGGCTAGCTCCTGTAACGGATTACGGCTGAAACTTGGGGTTCCACTGTACAGTGGTCCCTCGGTTTTCGTGCATCTCCAAACTCGAACATTTATGTAAGTGTATTTTTGTAAGTGCTGTTGCAAGTGTATTTTGGGGGTCTGAAATAGACTAACCTACGTGACATTATTTCTTAAGGAAGTAAATTCGTTCGGTAATGGCACTTGAGCAGCATTCTAGAACAAATTTTCAGTGAAAACCGAGGGACCACTGTACTTGAATATTATTTGTCTGACGACTGACAAACAAAATTCACCATATTTGGGGTTGTTGTTGGTCTTCAACTTATATTATAAGCATTCAGCATGGAAATATCAAGAAGATGGAAAAAGAGTTTTATGTACCACTTATAACTCTTGCGAACACAATCAGCAAACCCAATCTGCATGTCACATTTGTCCACTAAGTGCACATTGAGGTTGTAGTCCATCACAGCTTCAGGTTTTAGAATGGGTTCATTGGTCTCTCTATTCTGCCTGAACGTCTGCCATTTTGTGTCGGTGAACTCATGTCAACAATGTGACATCACGTTTGTCATGCCACCGAAATGCCATGATGTTATTGGCAGCAAATGCCTGCACCTTACCTCTATGAGTGCCTGCGTCGAACCTAGGCATATGCTTACGATTTCCATGCACTGTGCCACACACATCTGTCATGTTCACTCGCAAGAAATCACTGAGTATGGGGCTTGTGTACCAGTTATCAGTATATAATTTATGCCCCTTACCAAGATATGGTTCCATCATTGTTCTAACAACATCACCAGAGATACCCAATAACTTCCTGATATCTTGAGGGATAAAAAAAACATACAGAACTTTTGTTTCAGGTACATAAACACATTCCTGATCTTATATAACCTGTCATTTCTGTCAGGCCTTGTTTTGTCTGAAGTGTAGCATACGTAACAGTAGAAGAAATAAATTCACTGGTATAATGTCACTGAAAGATGGGGTTGAAATCAGGCGGTCTGTCGACGAGTATGTGGTGACAGTGTGCTTATACACATGTGGCATAAGCATTATTGTGGCAAAGAACAGATACATCTCTGCCACAGTTGTGTCCTTCCACTGGTGTAGGCGTGATCTTGGTGAAAGAATTGTTTGCCATGGTGTACTCGTAGTACGTGTTGCTTTCCCTGACAATTTCCATCAGGGGTTCATCGAAGAATATCTGAAAGCATTCCAGTTCAGTGGCATTGTTCCCAAATGTACACAATGGCCGTATTCCACTTTGTTTCATCAGTGATGGGGACTGGGAACAAAATTGGCACCTTGCAGCCAATCCCAGATGCGGACTGCTGGTGGGTACTGGATATTGACAGGTGGTTGTGGTTGTACAGATTGTGGGAGTGTGGGGGTGGTTGAGGCTGTGCTGAGTAGCAGCATGGGTAGCAGCGTGACCAGCTGCTGGTGCCAAATGACTCATGCCACCGCCAACACCACCACCTGCTGCCCCACACACATTACGCATCCCCATTGTAACAATATCATCGTCATCGTCACTATCAGTTCGTGGTGTAGGGGCACGGAATGTACTACAAGATTTTCTCCTTTTCCTTGGAATGGCATATGGCAAACTACTAAAATGCATGCTGCGTCGTACATACTGCCGCTTCACTGGAGAATATTCCACCTCACTGTCGCAACTCAAACTGCTTACAATAGCTTGGAAATCACTTTCACTATTGCTTTCGCTTCTCATATCCGAGTCCTGTACACGGGGAAATAGTTTCCTCTTTAGTCCTGGTACAGGTGAACGTGAATGAGATGGTCCAGCACCAGAGGTGGAAGGTTGTGGGTCAACTGGGTTTTCATCACTAATTACATTATCCTGGACACTGCTTTCGGTCACACCCTCCTGAAAACCATGAAATTCACATTCACTGGCACTTCCATCGCTGTTAGAACTATCACTTGGGAAGAGAAGACCTCCAATTCACCGGGAGTAAGGTACTTCTTACCGCGAGGCATGGTGAACAAGGACTACTGAAATAGCGTTCCCACAATGCACCACTGAGTCCCTGATTTTTTTCATACTGTGCACACCCATCACGCAGACCCATTCTCTCACATGTGGGCCTACCAGCTTTCTCACGCTTGATTTGAAGCTGCTAGAATTTAAGCGTATTAATATGTCAAAAACATTGGCTCGTAAGACGTATACAGTGGACCCTCGGTTAATGAAAGGTTTAGTTAATGAAAAAATAGGTTACCGAAAGCTTTTTTCGCAATCGGATAGCGAAAAAAGCTCGGTTAGCGAAACGTATTATACGTGTCCGCCTGCACAAGACGCCAGTGTAGCGTTGTTTACCACTGAGAGAACATTACCCAGCGCGCTCTTTCAAACATTCACAATACATTTGGTGTCTTTTTTGGTGGTTTAGTGATTGTCACTGTGAAATAAGTCACCATGGGTCCAAAGAAGCTTCCTAGTGGCACCCCAGTGGTAGCATTCATGCAGGGAGTGTAGCATTCATGCAGGAAGTGTAGCAGGCATGCAGGGAGTGTAGCAGGCATGCAGGGAGTGTAGCAGGCATGCAGGGAGTGTAGCAGGCATGCAGGGAGTGTAGCAGGCATGCAAGGAGTGTAGCAGGCATGCAGGGAGTGTAGCAGGCATGCAGGGACTGTAGCAGGCATGCAGGGAGCGTAGCATTCATGCAGGGAGCGTAGCATTCATGCAGGGAGCGTAGCATTCATGCAGGGAGCGTAGCATTCATGCAGGGAGCGTAGCATTCATGCAGGGAGCGTAGCATTCCTGCAGGGAGCGTAGCATTCATGCAGGAGCGCAGCATTCTGCAGGAGCGTAGCATTCCTGCAGGGAGCGTAGCATTCCTGCAGGAGCTAGCATTCATGCAGGGAGCGTAGCATTCATGCAGGGAGTGTAGCATTCATGCAGGGAGTGTAGCAGGCATGCAGGAGTGTAGCATTCATGCAGGGAGCTTGGCATTCATGCGGGGAGCGTAGCATTCATGCAGGAGCATAGCATTCATGCAGGGAGCGTAGCATTCCTGCAGGGAGCGTAGCATTCCTGCAGGAGCGTAGCATTCCTGCAGGAGCGTAGCATTCATGCAGGGAGCGTAGCATTCATGCAGGGAGTGTAGCATTCATGCAGGGAGTGTAGCATTCATGCAGGGAGTGTAGCATTCATGCAGGGAGTGTAGCATTTATGCAGGGAGCATAGCATTCATGCAGGGAGTGTAGCATTCATGCAGGGAGTGTAGCATTCATGCAGGGAGTGTAGCATTCATGCAGGAGTGCAGGCATGCAGGAGTGTAGCAGGCATGCAGGGAGTGGGGATTCCCCTTCCAATCACTAACCCTCCCCTGTCCTCCCTATCTTCCAGATGCCAGCAACTCTCTTCAAGAAAGGTAAGTAAATGTTATTTTAAATGTTTAATTATAAATTTATTACTTTATAATTTTTTTGTGTGTGTAAAACTATAGTATTTATTCTTTAAAAAATTTTTTTTGTGAATATTTTTGGGTGGAACGGATTAATTGTATTTACATTATTTCTTATGGGAAATAAGGTTTCGAGTTTCGAAGTTTTCGAGTTAAGGTCTAGCTCCCGGAACGGATTAAGACCGATAGTCGAGGGACCACTGTATATTGTAATAAACAGAATAGATTAAATCAGCTCTAATATACATTATTTAGGCATGCATACTGGTCAGAGAGCCTGTCGTAAGTCCAAGGTATCAGTAAACGAGTACGTTCCTAAGTGAGGAGAGGCTGTATTCATATGTGTTCGTCCATTATTTTTTCTACACAAATTTTACAGACTAAGAACTGCTATGCTACCTCAGCTCATTTCAAACCCCAACCCTATCTGAGGTCAACCTTGGAGTACTCGCCTATATGTAGTTGGAGGGGTCAAGTCAGCTCCTGGCCTCACCTCTTCACTAGTCACTACTAGGTCCACTCTCTCCCTGCTCCAAGAGCCTTATCATACCTCTTCTTAAAGCTATGTATAGATCCTGCCTCCACTACTTCACTCTCCAGTGTTCCACTTCCTGACAATTCTAAGGCTGAAGAAATATTTCCTAACATCCCTATGACTCAGATGAGTTTTCAACTTCCTGTTGTGACCTCTTGTTCCTGTATCCCATCTCTGAAAAATTCTGGCCCTGTTCACCTTGACAATTCCTCTCAGGATTTTATACATCATTAACATGTCCTCCCTATTATCCTTCCTGTCCTCCAGTGTCATCAGGTTGAGTTTCCTTAATCTCTCCTCATAGAACATACCCCTTAGCTCTGGAGCTAGTCTTGTTGCAAACTTCTGAACTTTCTGTAATTTCTTTATGTGCTTGACCAGGAGTGGGTTCCATATTTTTGCTGTGTACTCTGATATGGATCTAACATGCATAGTGTACAGTGTCATGAATGACTCCTTACTTAGATGTTGAAATGATCTTAGATTTGCCAGGCACCCGTATGCTGCAGTGAGGTTTGCAGCCTTTGACCCCCAAGCCTATACTATGTCTGTGGTCTACTTTGTCCTTCCCCAAGATTCATGACTTTGCACTTGGTGTCATCAAACTCCAGGAGCCATATGTCAGACTAAGCATGCAGCCTGTCCAGATCTCTTTGTAGTCTTTCCTAATCCTTGTATTCTCATTAGTTTCATATCATCTGCAAATACCTTTAACTCTATTCCTTTTGTTATGCCATTCATATATAAAGAAACATCACCAGCCCTAGGACTGACCCTTGTGGAACTCCACTCGACACATGCACCACTCTGACACTTTGCCACGACCATCACTCGCTGTTTCCTACTTGTCAAGTATTCCCTCATCCATGAAGAAGTACCATGTTGAAAGCCTTCTTATAGTTCAAGAAAATGTAACCTACCCATCCTACTTCTGTTACATTGTCGTAAAACTGCAATAGGTTTGTGATAAAGGATTTCCTATCCGTGAAGCCGTGCTGGTGCTGCATGAGCTCATTCTTTTCTAGGTGCTCCACCACTCTTCTGACAAAATGTGTGAGAGGATGGGTGAGTGGGTGTGAGAATGGGTGAGTGTGAGAGAGGATGGGTGAGTGTGAGAGGGATGGGTGGGTGTGAGAGGGGATGGGTGGGTGTGTGAAGAGAGGAGAGAGAGAGAGAGAGAGAGAGAGAGAGAGAGATGGGTGGTGAGAGAGGAGGAGGGGAGAGAGGATGGGTGGGTTTTGGAGGAGAGGAGGATGGGGGGTTGAGAGAGAGGATGGGTGGGTTTGAGAGAGAGGATGGGTGGATGTGAGAGAGAGGATGGGTGGGTGTGGGGAGAGAGGATGGGTGGGTGTGAGAGAGGGATGGGTGGGTGTGAGAGAGAGGATGGGTGGGTGTGAGAGAGAGGATGGGTGGGTGTGAGAGAGAGGATAGGTGGGTGTGAGAGACAATGTGTGGTATAGATCAACAAAGAGTACATGTTAACACACTACACAGCCAGCAGTGTTGAACCTGGGCCTCCACCCTGGGCCACAACCCACAAACCCATCATACACCCCATCTGCTAACCATAATCACTGACCTACTAACACAACCACAATTAGGTGAGTACAACAAATATTAAATATAGAATTCTTCACCAATATTTATTAATTAAAAACAAATATAGTTAAAATGCACATCCAAAAGGTGTGTAACACTTCAGTAAGTGGCAATTAATTATACCTGACTAATAACATAATATTAATGACAATAAAAGGCCACATCAATGGCTATTATTATGAAGCGCTTAAAAATAATAATGCAGTAAAGTAAAATACTGCATTTCACCCTAAATCTACCTTATTATTCACTTTAATAATATGAACTGAAGCAAAATGTCTAACAATTTAGTTAATTTTCATACAAATTTTAGTACAGTACCTCTCCACCTGCAAGTGAACTGACTAGGTCAATGTAGGCTTCTGAGCATCCTCTTGGCTCATGTTACCTAGAGCATTCCAAGCATCCCACTTAGCACGCCCAACAAAGTCCACCATCCCTGGTCTCTTGGTCGTAACAGTACCAGAGGTAGACTGCTTGAACAGGGCATAAATCTTCAATTTCACATCATTATCTAAAAGAGAACCACTGTTTTAAAATTATGAACCTACAAGTCTTTAATGGGTTAGGCAATACAAAACACCTGAGAAGAAATGTTTCATAGGCTCAATATTAAAACAAGTTTAATCAAGTACAGTGGACCCCGGCTAACGAACACCTCGGAAATCGTACAATTATGTAAGTATAATATTGTAAGTGCTTGTGGAAGTGTATTTTGGGGGTCTGAAATGAACTAACCTACTTGACATTATTTCTTAAGGAAGTAAATTCGTTCGGTAATGGCACTTTAGCAGGCTTCTGGAATGATTTTTTTCATTAGCCGGGGGTCCACTGTAATTCATAAAATATTTTATATGAAAAAATGAAAGGTACAGGAAGGCCCCACTTTATGGCACTTCGCCTTACGGTGCTTCGCTAATACAGATGTCAAATTATACGGCGTCCACCTACAATCCATCCACTCTGTTTACGTGCTCCGTGAGCTCTGAGTCTCTTAATTATGTCTGGAAACTTTCCAAAGTTTTAAGTGTTTTAAAGTTATTGCATATTTTACATATATACACTCTTTTAGGGTAGTTGTGATAAAAAGAGGAGTCATAAGGCTCTTACTTTAAGTGCAAAGTTAGATATGATTAAACTAAGTCAGCAAGGTACAGTGGATCCTCGGTTAGCGATATTAATCCATCCCAGAGGACTTATCTGTAACCGAAAATATCGTTATCTGATTCTATTTTCCCCATAAGAAATAATGGAAATAAAATTAATCCGTTCCAGACTTCCAAAAGTAGTAAAATAAAATATTTTTTTACAACATAAGACATGCATTTACACACAAGTTTATGAACAATAAAGAAATACATGTAATATAGTACAATAACATGTCACTTACATTTATTGAAGAGTTGTTGATTGTGGAAGATGGGAGGAGGGAAAGGATGAGTAGTATGCTAGTGTTTGGAAGGGAATTCCTTCCATTAACACTGCAGGTGGCAAGTTCTTTTCTGGGGTTACTGGCCTTTTCTTTTAATGCCACTAGGACCAGCTTGAGTCACTGGACCCCTCTCTCAAAAAATCTGTCCAGGGAGCATGCCTGCATGCTACGGCTCCCTGCATGCCTGCTCGCTCCTGCATGCCGCTACGCCCTGCATGCCTGCTACGCTCCCTGCATGCCTGCTACGCTCCCTGCATGCCTGCTCGCCCTGCATGCCTGCTCGCTCCTGCATGCCTGCTACGCCCCCTGCATGCCTGCTCGCTCCCTGCATGCCTGCTCGCTCCCTGCATGCCTGCTACGCTCCCTGCATGCCTGCTACGCTCCTGCATGCCTGCTACGCTCCCTGCATGCCTGCTACGCTCCCTGCATGCCTGCTACGCTCCCTGCATGCCTGCACGCTCCCTGCATGCCTGCTACGCTCCCTGCATGCCTGCTACGCTCCCTGCATGCCTGCTACGCTCCCTGCATGCCTGCTACCCCCTGCATGCCTGCTCCCCTGCATGCCTGCTACACTCCCTGCATGCCTGCTACACTCCCTGCATGCCTGCTACACTCCCTGCATGCCTGCTACACTCCCTGCGTGCCTGCTACACTCCCTGCATGCCTGCTACACTCCCTGCATGCCTGCTACACTCCCTGCATGCCTGCTACACTCCCTGCATGAATGCTACACTCCCTGCATGAATGCTACACTCCCTGCATGAATGCTACACTCCCTGAATGAATGCTATGGTAGAATAGGCTTTACCATACAGCCTGGCCAGCTCAGTGATACGCACTCCACTTTCATATTTTGTTATTATCTCCTCCTTCAGTTCTACTGTATTTCTGAGCCTCTTTACCACAGGGCTGGCACTAGGAGCTTTCTTTGGACCCATGGTAGCTTATTTAGCAGTTGCAAGCACTAAAAACAGTGGAATAATGACAATATACTGGTATGAATGCGTGGGTGGAGTGGGTGGTGGTCGCTCTCGTTTGTAAACAATAGCACACTGACGCTCCCTGGAGTGCCCGCACAGCTGGGCCACGTGTACGCGTCCGTGACGAATATCGTAAACCGAGTAGATCATCGTAAACAGAGTCAATATTTTGACGTAAAAATGTATCGCTAACCGATTTTATCGGTATCCGGCCATTGCTAACTGAGGGTCCACTGTATGTCTATTGCTGTGATAGTACTGATAATTGCACTTATGCTTACCTGTATATAAATAAACTTACACACTGTGCTAGTGTGCAGGTACAGTGGACCCTCAGTCATCAAACGGACTTGTTTTCGAACAAGGAATTCAGTCCTGATTTTCGTAAGTGGTCTTGGCTGATGACTGACAATGCTCAGATTACGTGATCACCAGAGTGAGTCCACAGTGTGGGTCTGTCAGTATAGCGACTAACGTGCGTGCTGTAAACATCTCTCGAGCTCTTGCTGTGCATCTTGTGAAGGTAATGAAACTAAAAGTATGAAATTTGATGGAAAACTTACGGAATCACACTATTGAAAGTTAGCGGTCTCAGCAATATTTATGCATTGGCGATTCTGCCCAACTTGAGGCCTATTTTGGAGAAATTTCATTCTTCCAGTCAAACAAACTCATAACTATTTTGCTAGAACTAATTTTATTCTATCAATTTAGTACAAGAAACTGCCCATTTATCTATTTCAACTACCCAATTAAGTGATCTGAAATTACTAATCTGGCAAATTTCACACAAAATTCAAGAAAGGCCAATTTCAAAACAGGGTCCAGCATAAACAATGCAGACATTCCTGACACTAAAATAACATTTTATCTGTTCATTAGTCATGTCTCCAGGCCCCTCTTATATTACGATTGTTTTTCATTTTGAATTTTTATTCACACAAAAAATAGATTTATTGTTATTCAGACTACTGCAAAAGTCTAATAATTGTATAAATAATATCAGCACATTTGTGAATGCACATTAGACCCACCAGCTGACGTGTATTGGACACATGATGTGATTTGTTTGCTCTTGAACATCGGCAAAAATCAAACATTTCCACTATTTTGAGATCAATTTCAAGCTACTTTTAGTCTTTAAACCATTAAAAATTATCTATATTTCTGTAAAATATCTTTCATTCTATCAAATGAGACCAAGAAAATGAGAATACAACCAAAAAAGCCAAACGAAAATACACCACAAAGTCACTGTTTTAAACCAAAAACAAGGTCGCAGTTTTTTCTCATTCTGCACTGCGTGCTGCTGATTTTTATACTGTGCACACTGACCATGAAGACCCATTCTCTCATAGGTAGGTCTACCAGATTTCTCCGCAAGATTTGAAGCCGCTAGAATTTTGCCCTTAGCTCTCCTTTGACACTTATATAAGGCGGTTAAATTTTCGTTTACTGTACAGTATTTCAGTTAAATTCTCATTTAGTATTCATTTTTACAGTTTCTGAGTGCTGTATAATTTTATACACTGTTTTATGTAGTACAGTAGACCGTCATTTAGCACAATAGTTACGTTCCTGAAAAAGTCGTGTTATATCATTTCGTGTTAAATAATTAACAGAACTTATGGGAAAAATAGGGTTACGTTCCTGAGAGTCCCCAAAAAGTCAAACAAAGTTTTTTTTAGACAAACAGATCTTACAAAAATAAAAGTGAATATGTAATTGTAGTTCATTATCATGATGTATTATGTTGTTTTTACTGCTTAAGACTACAAATGTAACAGAAATAATAGTATTTACCTTAAATTATGGGTGCTGGTGTTTGTGGATGATTGTGAAGAGAGTGGAGAGTTATGCTGTGGCCCTACTGGGCTGAGGTGGATGGTAGAGGTTCTGGTACTTAAGTCGATGGTTGTACTGAGTGTCTAACTTTAAGTCATTCAGTCAGTAAGTCAGTCAAGTCATTCAGTCAGTAAGTCAGTCAAGTCATTCAGTCAGTAAGTCAGTCAAGTCATTCAGTCAGTAAGTCAGTCAAGTCTTTCAGTCAGTAAGTCAGTCAAGTCATTCAGTCAGTAAGTCAGTCAAGTCATTCAGTCAGTCAAGTCATTCAGTCAGTCAAGTCATTCAGTCAGTCAAGTCATTCAGTCAGTAAGTCAGTCAAGTCATTCAGTCAGTAAGTCAGTCAAGTCATTCAGTCAGTAAGTCAAGTCATTCAGTAAGTCAGTCAAGTCATTCAGTCAAGTCATTCAGTAAGGTCAAGTCATTCAGTAAGTCAGTCAAGTCATTCAGTAAGTCAGTCAAGTCATTCAGTAAGTCAGTCAAGTCATTCAGTAAGTCAGTTAAGTCATTCAGTAAGTCAGTCAAGTCATTCAGTAAGTCAGTCAAGTCATTCAGTAAGTCAGTCAAGTCATTCAGTAAGTCAGTCAGTCAAGTTAGTCAGTCAGTCAGTCAGTCAAGTTAGTCAGTCAGTCAGTCAGTCAAGTCAGTCAGTCAGTCAAGTCATTCAGTCAGTCAAGTCATTCAGTTAGTAAGTCAGTCAAGTCATTCAGTCAGTAAGTCAGTCAAGTCATTCAGTCAGTCAAGTCATTCAGTAAGTCAAGTCATTCAGTAAGTCAGTCAAGTCAGTAAGTCAGTCAAGTCAGTAAGTCAGTCAAGTCAGTAAGTCAGTCAAGTCAGTCAGACATTCAGTAAGTCAGTCAAGTCAGTAAGTCAGTCAAGTCAGTAAGATCAGTCAAAAGTTCAGTCAGAATCAACATTCAGTAAATCAGTCAAGTCATTCAGTCAGTCAAGTCATTCAGTCAGTAAGTCAGTCAAGTCATTCAGTCAGTCAAGTCATTCAATCAGTAAGTCAGTCAAGTCATTCAGTCAAGTCATTCAGTCAGTAAGTCAGTCAGTCAAGTCATTCAGTCATTAAGTCAGTCAAGTCATTCAGTCATTAAGTCAGTCAGCACGTCAGTAAGTCAGTCAAGTCATTCAATCAGTAAGTCAGTCAAGTCATTCAGTAAGTCAGTCAAGTCATTCAGTCATTAAGTCAGTCAAGTCATTCAGTCATTAAGTCAGTCAGGTCATTCAGTCATTCAAGTCAGTCAAGTCAATCAGTCAGTCAGTCAATCAGTCAGTCAGTCAGTAAGTCAGTCAGTCAGTCAAGTCATTCAGTCAGTAAGTCAGTCAGTCAAGTCATTCAGTCATTCAAGTCAGTCAAGTCATTTAGTCAGTCAAGTCATTCAGTCATTAAGTCAGTCAGTAAGTCATTCAGTCATTAAGTCAGTCAGTAAGTCAGTCAGTCAGTCAAGTCAGTAAGTCAGTAAGTCAGTAAGTCAAGTCAGTCAAGTCAGTCTCAGTCAAGGTCAAGTCCAAGTCAGTCAAGTCAGTCAAGTCAGTCAAGTCAGTCAAGTCAGTCAAGTTGTATTGTCAGTCACACAAACTTATGTTAACCTCTTTTTATGTGTACAAAGTAACACTTCATTACAGCCATGGGTTATGTCTTGTCTAATATCTTTTTCTTGGTTAATTCTAAGACTTAAATGCTTATACCTTTTCTTGCCACTTTGAGCAACACTTTGATTGCTTGGCAGATACAAGATATATTAATTTAAAGATCAAACACAATTCACTCTCTCAGAGGACTTTTTTTGCGAGTATGAAATACATACGAATGCTGGGATGGTGGGGTGCAGGGTGGCAGGGGATGGCGGTGGTGTCCCCGCTGAACAACAACAAGGCTGCTTGTGGGAATGGTTATTTGTTTTCCTTCCGCAAACTGTAAGAAAGTTTATTCAGGTATACACAGATACAGTTACGAAGATTATCATACATAGCAGCATATGTGTAGAGAACCTAGGATAACCCAAAAAAGTCAGAGTGACTTATTTCCTTTGTCTGACTTTTTTTTTGGTTATCCTAGGTTCTCTACACATATGCTGTTATGTATGATAATCAATGTAACTGTACTTACCTAATTGTGGTTGCAAGGGTCGATACTCAGCTCCTGGCCCCGTGTATCTGAATAAACTTACAGTTTGCGGGAAGGAAAAACAAATTCCCTTTTCCTCTAAGCACGAGGATTGGGCTTACACTTGAAATCACCTGATGCATTACCGAAAAGGAGCAAGGTGAAGCGATCCTTTGCTGTCTTGAAGCCTGTTGCACTTTTCTCTTGCTGACTGATATAAGTTCGTGTTGGCATTTTCTTCCAGAAAACACTTCTCTCGTCAGCATTAAGCACTTGATGTGGCTCATAGCCACCCTCAGTAGGACCCCCACTGACTCAATGGTTTAACCCACCGCGGGCTACCGTGCGTTCAAAAATTTTTCCACTCCCATGAACCGTGTAATATCATTTTTATGTCGTGTTAGATAATAATGTGCCGCAATTCTTCAATCGTTCAATACCCGTAATGTGTAACATAATCTTGTGCTAAATGACAGTCTACTGTAGTTAGTACATTATTATTAATAAATTAAATTGTCATTTTTGGCCTGGAACGGATTAATTCTATTTACATTATTTTTATCGGAAAATTGGTTTGGTTGTCGACATTTTGGTTGTCAGCAACCACCCAGGGAGAGTACTACGTCCTGCCAGGTGACTGTGAAACAGAAACCTGAAACTGTTTTACATGATGGTAGGATTGCTGGTGTCTTTTTTCTGTCTCATAAACACGCTGGATAACAGGTATATCTAGCTACTTCTACTTACACTTTAGGTCACACTACACTGGCATACACATGCATATATATACATACACACATCTAGGTTTTTCTTCTTTTCTTAATAGCTCTTGTTCTTTTTATTTTCTCTATTGTCCATGGGGAAGTGGAAAAGAATCATTCCTCCGTAAGCCATGCGTGTCGTATGAGGCAACTAAGATGCCGGGAGCAATGGGCTAGTAACCCCTTCTCCTGTACAAATCTACTAAAACGAGAAGAAGAAAAACTTTATAAAATTGGGTTGTCTGAATGTGCGTGGATGTAGTGCGGATGATAAGAAAGAGATGATTGCCGATGTTATGAATGAAAGAAGTTGGATGTCCTGGCCTAAGCGAAACAAAGCTGAAGGGGTAGGCGAGTTTCAGTGGGGAGAAATAAATGGGATTAAGTCAGGAGTATCTGAGAGAGTTAGAGCTAAGGAAGGGTAGCAATAATGTTGAAGGATCAGTTATGGAAGGAAAAGAGGGAATATAAATGTGTAAATTCAAGGATTATGTGGATTAAAATAAGGGTCGGATGCGAAAAGTGGGTCATAATAGCGTGTATGCACCTGGAGAAGAGAGGAGTGTAGAGGAGAGAGAGAGATTTTGGGAGATGTTAAGCGAATGTATAGGAACTTTTGAACCAAATGAGAGAGTAATTGTGGTAGGGGACCTAAATGCTAAAGTGGGAGAAACATGCAGAGAGGGTGTAGTAGGTAAGTTTGGGGTGCCAGGTGTAAATGATAATGGGAGCCCTTTGATTGAACTTTGTATAGAAAGGGGTTTAGTTATAGGTAATACATATTTTAAGAAAAAGAGGATAAATAAGTATACAAGATATGATGTAGGGCGTAATGACAGTAGTTTGTTGGACTATGTATTGGTAGATAAAAGACTGTTGAGTAGACTTCAGGATGTACATGTTTATAGAGGGCTACAGATATATCAGATCACATTTTAGTTATAGCTACAGTGGGAGTAAAAGGTAGATGGGATACAAGGAAAATAGAATCAGTAAGTAAAGAGAGGTGAAGGTTTATAAACTAAAAGGAGGCAGTTAGGGTAAGATATAAACAACTATTGGAGGATAGATGGGCTAGTGAGAGTGTAGGCAATGGGGTCGAAAATGTATGGGGTAGATTTAAAAATGTAGTGTTAGAGTGTTCAGCAGAAGTTTGTGGTTACAGGCGAGTGGGTGCGGGAGGGAAGAGGAGCGATTGGTGGAATGATGATGTAAAGAGAGTAGTAAGGGAGAAAAGTTAGCATATGAGAGTTTTTACAAAGTAGAAGTGATGCAAGGAGGGAAGAGTATATGGAGAGAAAAAGAGGTTAAAAGAGTGGTGAAGCAATGTAAAAGAGAGCAGATGAGAGAGTGGGTGAGATGTTATCAGCAAATTTTGTTGAAAATAAGAAAAAGTTTTGGAATGAGATTAATAAGTTGAGGAAGCCTAGAGAACAAATGGATTTGACAGTTAAAAATAGGAGAGGAGAGTTATTAAATGGAGAGTTAAGTATCGGGAAGATGGAGAGAATATTTTGAGGATTTGTTAAATGTTGATGAAGACAGGAAGCTGTGATTTCGTGTGTAGGGCAAGGAGGAATAACATCTTGTAGGAGTGTGGAAGAGCCAGTTGTGGGTGTAGGGAAGTTCGTGAGGCAGTGGGTAGAATGAAAGGGGTAAGGCAGCTGGGATTGATGGGATAAAGATAGAAATGTTAAAAGCAGGTGGGGATATAATTTTGGAGTGGTTGGTGCTATTATTTAATAAATGTATGGAAGAGGGTAAGGTACCTAGGGATTGGCAGAGAGCGTGTATTGTTCCTTTGTATAAAGGCAAAGGGACAAAAGAGAGTGCAAAAATTATAGGGGAATAAGTCTGTTGAGTGTACCTGGTAAAGTGTATGGTAGAGTTATTATTGAAAGAATTAAGAGTAAAACAGAAAGCAGGATAGCAGATGAACAAGGGGCTTTAGGAAAGGTAGGGGTGTGTAGACCAAGTGTTTACAGTGAAACATATGGTGAACAGTATTTGGATAAGGGTAAAGATGTTTTTGTGGCATTTATGGATTTGGAAAAGGCGTATGATAGGGTAGATAGGGGGCAATGTGGCAGATGTTGCAGGTGTATGGAATAGGAGGAAGGTTACTGAAAGCAGTGAAGAGTTTTTATGAGGATAGTGAGGCTCAGGTTAGAGTGTGTAGGAGGGAAGGGGACTATTTCCCAGTAAAAGTGGGCCTTAGACAAGGATGTGTGATGTCACCGTGGTTGTTCAATATATTTATAGATGGGGTTGTAAGAAGTGAATGCGAGGTCTTGGCAAGAGGTGTTGGGCTAAAAGATAAAAAGCAAATACAAAGTGGGAGTTGTCACAGTTGCTTTTTGCTGATGACACTGTGCTTTTGGGAGATTCTGAAGAGAAGCTGCAGAGGTTGGTGGATGAATTTGGTAGGGTGTGTAAAAGAAGAAAATTGAAAGTGAATATAGGAAAGAGTAAGGTGATGAGGATAACAAAAGAATAGGTGACAAAGATTGGATATCAGATTGGAGGAGAGAGTATGGAGGAGGTGAATGTATTCAGATATTTGGGAGTGGACATGTCGGCGGATGGGTCTATGAAGGATGAGGTGAATCATAGAATTGATGAGGGAAAAGGGTGAGTGGAGCACTTCGGAGTCTGTGGAGACAAAGAACCTTGTCTATGGAAGTAAAGGGGAATGTATGAGAGTAGTATAGTTATACCAACGCTCTTATATGGGTGTGAAGCATGGGTGATGAATGTTGCAACGAGGAGAAGGCTGGAGGCAGTGGAGATGTCATGTCTGAGGTCAATGTGTGGTGTGAATATAATGCAGAGAATTCGGAGTTTGGAAATTAGGAGGAGGTGCGGGATTACCAAAACGATTGTCCAGAGAGCTGAGGAGGGGTTGTTGAGGTGGTTTGGACATGTAGAGAGAATGGAACGAGACAGAGTGACTTCGAGAGTGTATAAATCTGTAGTGGAGGAAGGCGGGGTAGGGGTCGGCCTAGGAAAGGTTGGGGGGAGGGGTAAAGGAAGTTTTGTGTGCGAGGGCTTAGACTTCCAGCAAGCATTTTGAGCGTATTTGATAGGAGTGAATGGAGGCATATGGTTTTTAATACTTGGCGTGCTGTTGGAGTGTGAGCAAAGTAACATTTATGAAGGGATTCAGGGAAACCGGCAGGCCGGACTTGAGTTCTGGAGATGGGAAGTACAGTGCCGGCACTCTGAAGGAGGGGTGTTAATGTTGCAGTTTTATAACTGTAGTGTAAAGCACCCTTCTGGCAAGACAGTGATGGAGTGAATGATGATGAAAGTTTTTCTTTTTCGGGCCACCCTGCCTTGGTGGGAATCGGCTGATGTGTTAATAAAAAATAAAAAAATTGACATCTGGAATGAATTAAGTTCGACAGCCGAGGTTCCACTGTAGTACACTGAAATCACTATCTGGCATCGTTACAAAGTAGGAGTAGCAGCTACGCCAGGGAAGTAGCTAAGAGTGTCTCACTAGTGTTGAAGATGCAATAACATAAGAAGCATATACTTTAACTTAATTTGTTCCAGAAGGCTGTTCGAATGCCGATCTGTTCAAGTATTGAACAAATTTTTTCAAAGCAATTTTCTTTTTGGTTAGCTGTTATCACTAATCTTCTTAGGCTTCATGGTGACTTATTTATGCAAATACAGCCTCTCCTCACTTAACGACGGAGTTCCATTCCTAAGACAACATCGGTAAATGAATTCGTCACTAAGTGAGGAGCATACTATAATGGTAGTGGGTTTGTGTCAACTATCTCTGATATTGTTTTAATGTCACCTCTGCACTATTTATAACATTTCTGGTATATTTTTAAATGTTTATACAGCAGTGTACTGTATACAGTGGACCCCCGAGTAATGTAAAAACTTCATTCAGAAGCCTGCTCAAGTGCCATTACAAAGCAATTTACTCCTTGAAAAAATGTCAAGTAGGTTAGTCCATTTCAGACCCCCAAAAATACACTTACAAAAGCACTTACAATATTATACTTACATAATTACGATTTCCAGGGTATACGTAACTCGAGGTCCACTGTATTGTAATAAACAGAATAGAGAAATCAGCTCAAATATACATTTAAATATTTAGATATGCATACTGATCAGAGACCCCATCGTAAGTCCGAGTCATTGGAAAGCGAGTACGTCACTAAGCGATGAGAGGCTATACAGTGAACCCGGAGTTCATAGGCGTCGCAGTTCGTAAAATTCAGAGTTCGTGATATTTTTTGGAAAAATATTGGTTCGGTGTTTTGTGGATCCGCTCGGAGTTCGTGATTCATCCCGGACGCGTACGTGTGGCCCGGCGGGCCCGACACTCCATTGAGAGTCAGTGTGCCATTGTTTACCAGCAGTGAGCACCACCCACGCATTCATACCATACATTTTGTCATTATTCCATTGTTTTAGTGCTTGCAACTGCTAAATAAGCCACCATGGGCCCCAAGAAAGCTCCTAGTGCTCAGCCCTTTGGTAAAGGGCTGAGAGGAGAATGTCTTCTTAAAAAGTGATTCAGTGATTCTACGATATGTTATGATACTAAAACAGCAGGAGTTGATAAAAGCTATAGTGCAAGCCAGCGATGAAGTGTAGCATTAACAGTGTAGCAAGGAAGTTAAGCGATTAGCGATAGAAAAATGATGACACGAAACTTAACTCCTCCAGTGTTGATGGAGTTATATAGGGCGACGACAACTCCGCCGTGTGTCTGTGGCCATCACTATTTAAGCGTATCTTTCAGTGGCCCTTATACACCCAACAACAAAGACCACACACCAGTTATCACATTCGTAATGATATTTTATTCATTCTAGAGTACAGTGGTCCTCGACTTTCGGTCTGTTCGACTATGGGTGATTTGAGTTTCGATGGCTTTTCGGTCAAATTTTCCTCGCCAACCGGTCATTCCCTCGACTATCAGTCCAGGTACCAGACCTGTCCGCCTGCCGGCTTGCATGCCTCACGCGCAGGCATCGTGAGCCAGTCTAGCGTTCTTTACCATTGAAAACATTACCCAGCGGCTCGTTCAAACATTTCACAATAATTTTTGTGTTTATTGCTGGTTTAGTGATTGTCACTGTGAAATAAGTCCCATGGGTCCAAAGAACTTCACAAGTCGATAAAGGCTATAGCACCAGCAGCGATAAAGTGTAGCATTAACAGTGTACAATGGATATAAGTCACTCTGTCTGACTTTCTTGGGTTATCCTAGGTTTTCTACACTATGCTGCTATGTATGATAATCTATGTAACTGCATTTGTGTATACCTAAATAAACTTACTAAGTAAGTTAAGCAATTAAGGGTGAAAATGACGACACGAAACTTCTCATACAATGTTGTTTGAGGAATATAGGGGCACTGACAAGAGCGCTGCCCTCTGCCACCATCTCTTCAAGTAAATATTTCTTATTTATAAAGTGTGAATATTTCTTATTTATAAATTAAATTTTAAATATTTCTTATTTATAAATTAAAGGTAAATACAGTGGTACCTCGACTTACAATATTTTTCATTCCAGAATGCTGTTCAAGTGCCATTACAAACGAATTTATCTCCTTAAGAAATGTTGTAAATAGACTAAATCCTTTTAGACCCCAAATTACACACAAAAGCATTTAAAAAAATAAACTTACTAAAAGGGTGGTTTGGGGGCCATCGTAAGTCGAGGGACCACTGTATTTCTTATTTATAAATTAAATGCAAATATTTCTTATTTATAAATTATGCACACCGTTTGGGAAGGGGGTTTTTTTTCCCCGCCACCACCACCCGGCTTATGGTCAGGGGCCCCTTATACCCAAAAAAACTACCACCAGTCCTTACATTCAATTGACATGTTTTATTCATTCTGAGTTTATATATGTTTCTTTTTTTAATATTGTTTTTTTGTCATATTAGATGTTGGCTAGATAAATAAGCTGTAGGTTGATATTATTGTCATATTGAAGGACTATTTTTGTCCTGCCCCCAAAACAAACTCCCCCACTTTTCATATGAACAAGAGTCTTCAATAAATAAAACTTTTTTCTTTTTTATTTGTCCATTAAAATTTAAATCTTTTTTTATTTCTCATTGTTTTCTGTATGTAAAACTATAGCATTTATTCTTTAAAAATAATTTTTGTGAATATTTTTGGGTGGAAACGGATTAATTGTATTTACATTATTTCTTATGGGAAATAAAGTTTTGATTTTTTAAAATTTTTATTTAAAGGTCTAGCTCCTGGAATGGATTATGACCGAAAGCGAGGGACCACTGTTTGTCATGTTTCTCTGTTATTAATATTGTTTATTATGTAAATTAGATGTTGCAAAAATAAGCCATAGGTTTATATTAGTGGCATTTTGTAGGACTATCTTGCCCCATCCAAAACACCCCCCTGTTGCCGGACAATTCCAAACATTCGCAGATACAGAACTCTCGGGAACACTTTTGAGCAACAGGGCCAGTGCTTCAAGCTGGTCCAGTGGCAAAAAAAACAAAAAGGAAGAAACCCCGGAAGGGACGGTACCTGAAGTGTTAATGAAAGGGGGTTTCCCCCTTCCCAAACACTAAACTATGTTTTCCCTTTCCCCCCCCCTCCTTCCATTTTCCCACACATCAACAATTCTTCAATAAAGGTAAGTAACATGTTATTATTTTTATTCTTATGTTCATTGTTTTTTTGTAATTTAATGTATATTTAATGTACAAAAAAATTTTTTTTAATATTTTTGGTGTCAAACATTAATTTTTTCCATTTTTTTTATGGGAAAATAGATTCGGAGTTCATAATATTGGGGGTTAGTGCCCTCTGGAACGGATTATTACAAACTCCGGGGGGGCCCCCGTAATACAGTGGTAACATTCGGTGCCTTAACTTAAGTTTTCTGATAACGGCTGTGCCGTCGATTTTTTTCTTTGTTCTCAAAATCCGATTTGGGGACTTCAGATACGCCGCCACTAGTTGGCGCAAGCCACAACAGTGCATATGGCTCTTTACCGTGGAACCCCTCTTTTGTTGTGCTTGCGTTTTGTGCTTTTTTTTCAGTAATTTTTTCAAATTTCTTTTTTTTTTTAAACCCTGGGTCCCAAGAAAGTAAGTGCAAGGCAGTCTGAGAAGAAAAGGATGATGCCCATTGAATTAAACAAAATCATAGAAAAACTCGAGCAAGGTGTGTGAAAAGTCGACTTGGCGAGGCAGTGTATACTTCATGCCTTGTGCCCTTTTCTGCAAAAAGGCATGAGGCATTTTCGCTGTTTTCTTCCGAGATATTCACCCAAAAAATGGCCCGACTCCATCAAACTTTCCAAAGTTTTAAATTTTTAAAATTAACATATATTATATGTACATTCTATTTTGACATGATAGCATCTAAAGATAGTTGTGATAAAAGAGGAGTTGTAAAGGGCCCGACTTTAAACCAAGTTAGAAATAATTAAACTCGGGGAACAAGGGGTGTGGCTGAGATACAAACCCATAAATTAAAGTTAAAGGAAAAAAAGTTTTAAAACAAAAATTTTCTGCTGATATGGGAAAAACTTTTTCTGGGTGGTTAAATCAACTAGTTAAAATTGCTTTTGCGAATCACTATTCAGATATATATCCCCCTAAGTTATACCTAAATACCCCCTCTCACAATAATTAAGGCCAAAAAAAAATTTTAAGGTAAGAAGGGGACTTATTGTATTGACATTTTTTTCTAACAATATATGATAGTGTAAACATTTTAAATTTATATGCATTTAAAATTAAAAAAAAGGGTGATCCCCTTTTGGCAATTTTCAATTTATGGCAGAAAACCCAACCCCCCGGGAAAACCTTCCGTTTTATATACAGATTCCCCCCTTATACAGTGGGTTATGTTCCGGACATTTGCAAGGCTTCACGTTGGTCAGTAGAATAAAAAACAAGCCCCATTCTCATAACCTTAAAAAATACATACTGAACACACTTTCTCTGGTTGGACTAGAGAAAAAAATTTTTGCATTACTACTAAAACTTCCTTGTGAGTGACAACCCCATTTATGTTGATTTGTTTATACTATAGTTGTATTGGCTTACAGGGGCCCCCAGAGTTGTGATTAATCCGTTCCAAAAGGGGCCCCCAAAAACCAATAAACGAACTCCGTCTTTTTCCCCAAAAAATAATGGAAATTCAATTAGTCCATTTCAGACCCCAAAAGTATATTAAAATAAATATTGTTTCCCCTTAAATTACACAGAAAAGAATAATACAAAGTACATAAAACAGTAATAACTTGACACTTACCTTTATTGAAGAGTTTTATTTGGAAGATGGAAGGGGGGGAGGAAGGAGTATTATTTTTTGGGGGGAAGGGGGGTCCCTTCCATTAAACTTCGGTCCCAAGTTTTTTTCCGGGGTTTTTCCCTTCTTTTTTTTTTAAAACCCCTGGACCAGCAAAGTCCGGGCCCCCCGTTGCTAAAAAAAAGTGTTCCATAGAGTTCTGTTTCTGCCGAATTTTTGGGAAATTTGGGGCCTGGCGACGGGGGGGTGTTTGTGGACAGGGGAAGATAGTCCTTCAAAAAACCCCAAAAAAAAAACCTATGGCTTATTTATCATCACAATTCATCTAATATGACATAATAAAAATATTTAAATAGAAACATGACATTAACTCTAGAAGAAAAAAATTATTACAAATGTGAGGACTGGTGCTCGCGTTGTTTGTTGTTGGGGGTATGGGCCACTAAAAGATACCCAAATAGTGATGGCCCCGCAGGGGGGTTGTCAGTCACCCTTTCCCCAACAACTTTTGGGGGGTTAAGTTTGTGTTGTCATTCTTCTTTTTAAGGCAACACTTGCTACACTTTATTGCTGGCGGGGAAAAGCCTTTATCAACTCCTGTTGTTTTATATCATAAAAATCGTAAAAAATCCTGTTTCTTAAGAAGACATTCTCCTTTGGGCCCGCCCCTTTCAAAGGGCTGGTAGGGAAAAATTTTTTGGGGCCCCTTTGGGTTATTTGCGCTAAGCACTAAAAACAATGAAATAATGACAAAAGTTGGTATGAATGCGTGGGGGCTGGTAAACAATGGCAACTGACTTCCCCAATGGAGTGTTGGGGCCCCCAGGCCCACGTCGCGGCCCCGGACGAATCACGAACCCGGGGATCCGAACACCCCCCCCAATATTTTTTAAAAAAAAACACAAACTCTACGAAAAGAAATCGGGGGGGGGAAAACTGATAGTAGAATTTTCTTATATAATTTTTAAAAAAAACCCTACAGTGGTTTGACTTTCTCATAACCGTTTCCCGGGGCTTTCCTTTAAATTTTTGGGCCAAAAATCAAAACCTTATTTCCAAAAAATAATGTAAATACAATTAACCGTTTCCCCCAAAAATATTCACAAAAAAAAAAATTTTTTTTAAAAAATAAAAAAGTGGCCCCCCGGGTTTTTTGGCATCTCCCAAAATCGAACATTTTTTAAGTGTATTTTCGAAAAGGGGTGTTGGGGAAGTGTTTTTTGGGGGGGCGGGGAAAAAGGGGAACCATTGAAAATTATTTCTTGGGGAAAAAATTTTTCCGGGAATGGCACTTGGGGGCTTTGGAATGAATTTTTTTGGGGGGGGCGGGGTTCCACTGTACTAAAATTTTACATACACAAAAAAAAAATTTTAAAAATAAATTTATAATTAAAAAATTTAAAAAAAAAATTTACTTTCCTTTATTGAAAGAGTTGCCCATCTGGAAGATGGGGGGGAGGGGGGGGGGGGGTTAGTGTTTTGGGAAGGGGAAAACCCCCCCCATAAGGACCCGGTAAAAGGGGGCCCCTTTTCTGGGGTTACTTCCCTTTTTTGGGCTTTTAATGCCACTAGGACCAGCTTGAGGGGCCCCAGACCCCCGTTTTGGAAAAAAAAAATGGGCCAAAAATGCTCTGTTTCTGGCGCCTAACATTTTTTCCCCCAAAACAACATGGTCTTCACTGAAATGGTTGCAGAGATGGTTTACCCCTTTTCAGGGTGGTGTTTTTCAACAAATGTCTTTCACCTTTTGTTTAAAAGGGGAAACTTTTAAAATCCTTCTTCAGTTTGATGGTGTTCCTCACTTTCTTTACCAAGGGGGGCCAATAGGGAAACTTTTTGGACCCTGGTGACTTATTTTTCCCAAACAACTAAAACCCGCAATAAACCAATAAATTTATTGTGAAATGTTTTAAAACGCACTGGGTTGGTTTTTTTCAATGGTAAAAAAAAACTAGACTGGCGTGCTGTGCAAAACTAAATCACTGATTTTGGAATCACCAAAACCACGAAGGACCACTGTATATGAATTTAAAGAAAATGTCTATTTTTAAAATAATCCTTACCTTTGATATACCTTTGAAGAGTTTGAGTTTTTCTACTCTCTGAGCCCGGCCATGGGGCCAGGCTCGTCTGGGTGCCTGGGCCCGCCCGGCTTTTTTTCTGCTGGGGGCCCCCTGCCCCACATACCCATCACAGCCTGGTTTATCTGGCACCTGGTAAAGATACTTGTCCAGTTTCCTCTTGAAGGTTCTACACTTTTTCCCACCGTGTTTCGGATATCTTCTGGTAAGATGTTGAATAGTCTGGGACCCCAGATGTTGATAAGTGCCCCCTTTTTGCCCCCCGCACCCCTGCTCCTCACTTGGTTTTTTTTACTTCCCCCCATATCTTTCCTCCAGTACAGTGGCCCCCTCGGTTTCGTTCACCCCAAAACTAAAATTATGTAAGTATATTTTGTAAGTGTTTTTTGTAAGTGTATGTTTGGGGGTCAAAATGACTAATCAATTTTACATTTGTCCTTATGGATAAATTCGTTAGGTAAAAAGCCTCAAACAGCATTCTGGAAAAAATTTTAGACTGGCCCCCGAGTACTTTCCAGGGACATACAGTGGAACCCCAAAAATCGAACAAAATTTTTTCCCGGGGCTTGTTCTAAATTTGAAATGTTCAAAAAATTTAATCAATATTTCCCCAAAAAAATAATGGAAATACAATTAATCCGTTCCTGCTGTCGGAGGGATGACAAAATAGTACTTCATATGATGCTATTATCAACTTGACAGCTTATTTATCCACAATTCATCTAATATGACATAATAAACAATATAAATAACATCAAAACCCCGATATGCACTCTAGAATGAATAAAAATTATGTCATTATAATGTGGTGGCGGGGGGGACGGTGGTGGTGGGCATTCTTGGACCAGCATGAAACATCTTCCCATTCTTTCCTCCTTCAGCTGTTAGTACAGTGGACCCCGGTTTGTAAAAAATTCCCCCTGAAGTCTGCTCAAGTGCCCTTCCCCACAATTTCTCCTTGGGAAAATTTCCCGGAGGTTAGTCTATTTCAGACCCCCAAAAAAACCTTACAGAACTTACAAAAATTTTACTTACATAATTCGATTTCGGGTATTCGTTAACCGGGGGCCACTGTATAAAAAAAATGGGTTTTTAATGCTAACTGCAAAAAAAAATTTAAAAATAATAATAATAATAATAATAATAATAATAATAATAATAATAATAATATACTTTATTTAGACATGGTACAAAGATACATTGTTGGGTTTACATGAAAATAGGGATAAAAAAATGTAAAGCCAAAAGCCCTAATATCTGCATTGATTCTTAGGACTCTTAGACACATGGTAAAAAATTTTTTTGATAATGTTTTTAAGTATAATTGTGTATCTATGTTATAAAGTTTGAATATAAGTTG
>WNWK01022937.1:0-31776 GCA_009830355.1 Cherax destructor
TCTGTTACCCTTAGACACAAACCTCCCCTCAGCTTTCTTGCGTATTGTTGTCACATATTCCTTCATCTCGTTTGCTGACTTCCCTGCCAGTTCTCTGTCCCACTGAACCTCAGGAAGTAAATTCTTCATGCCTTCATAGTCCCTCTCTTGTAGTTGGCTTCATTCGTCCTGCCCTTCCTGCTTCTCTCTCCACTTGTCACTCTACTATGTATTCAAAGGTCAGAACCACGTGGTCACTGGCCCCGAGGGTCTTTCATTTGTGATGTCTTCAATATCTGCACTTCTCAAGGTGAATACTAGGTCCAGTCTCGCTGGCTCATCCTCTCCTCTCTCTCTGGTAGTGTCCCTTAAGTGTTGGTACATGAGGTTTTCCAGTACCACCTAAATCATCTTAGCCCTCCACGTTTCTGGGCCCCCATGTGGCTCCAGGTTCTCCCAGTCGATTTCCTTGTGGTTGAAGTCACCCATTATCAGTGGCTTTGCCCTGCTCCCATGAGCCCTTCTGGCCACTTCCGCCAGTGTGTCCACCATCGCTCTATTGCTCTCATCATACTCTTGCCTTGGCCTAATGGTGTTCTTCAATTACCACCTTGGGAACTCCAGACTGAAGTGCTCCTATTATGTAATCTCTTGGTTCTCCTCTGTCTCCTCTCTCCAGCTCATCAAAATCACATCAGTTTTTGATGAGCAGTGCTACTCCTCCACCCCCTCAGTTCCCTCTGTCTTTCCTCAGGATCTGATATCACGTTGGAAAGATGGCATCTTTTTTCATTCCTGTGAGCTTGGTTTCTATGAAAGCTATTATACCCGGTGATGCCTCTTTGACTCTTTTATGCCACTCCTCCCAATTATTGTTATTCCATCTGCATTGGTGTACCATACCTTCAGTTTCCTCTCCAACACTGTGTTCTGAGAGGGTCTGTGAAGGGGAGGGGGACCTGGTAGTGTGCTGTGGGATTCTACAGCATAGTGTTTGGTGGGGGATGTATATGTGAATTGTGGTTTGTGTTAGAATAGCGTGTTTGGTTGTGGGGCTCTGGGGGTGGTTCTGTGTGTTCTTGCACTTGTTGCTCTGTCCTGTTCTGGCTTTTCTCTGCTGATTCTGTCCTTGTCTCTCTTCCTAGCCCCTTTCGCTTCTGTGTCATCTCCCTCAGCTGCTGTCATTCTGTTAATGTTCTGTATCGGTCCTGAAACACCCTCTTGTATGTTGTCGATTCCATCAGCCGTGGTTTATCTTGTAGGATCCTGTTTTTCACTGTTTCTGTCTTGAAAATCAGCTTGACCAGCCGAAATCTCCCCTTTAAGTTTTCCTCTATTCTTAGAAAATTTACTATCTCAATCATGTCCTCCTCCCCTATTGATTTGATGATGTTTTCAATCTCCTGTTTTTCTTCCTGTTGTCGTTCATTGTGTGTCCTCCCCTCGCTCTCCTGAATCCCATGAATAAACACTGACTTCCCCCTCTCCTCCCCTCATTGCCTATCCCTCTTTGTCTCCGGGTTCCGTTGTCTCCCTTAAATTTTTCCTGTAGCTCTTGGTGGCATGGCTGTACCTCTGCCGATGACTTGCCCCCATCACCTACCCATCTACTATCCCTGCTCCCAACTGAGCTCCCCTTTCATTCATCGGTCCTACTTTGTGTACTGTTAGGGCCTTGGCATGTGTTTCATCTCCTTCCTTTTCGTTTGACTCCTCGTTCAGTAGGGGTGTACCAGCTTCTGATGCTATGACTCCTCTGGGCAATAACCCTGTAACTCACTTCAGTCTATTTACCTTGTATTCTTGGGTCCTTATCCTGGCTTCTGCGGCTTCGACTTGTGACTCTTATTTCCTCCTCTCCTCCACCCTCATTTCCAAATTTTGCAGAAAGCTCTGCCTCCATCTTTTTCTCCAGTTGCCCAGAAAGCTCACCTAGTTTGCCCTCTCGTGTTGAGCTCCTCACATACTTTTTTGTCATTTCTTGTGAGCTCCAGAACTTCATTCCTCAGCCTGATACCTGGTCCTTGACTGTTGTCTTTTTATTGATGTAGCTATACAATAGCTTCAGGTCAGATAGTCACATCAGGAGGAAGACAACAGTCAAGGACCAGGTAATCAGACTGAGAAAATATGGTGGGGAGCTCACAAGAAATGATCAAGAAGTATGTGAGGAGCTCAACACAAGATTTAAGGATGTATTTACAGTGGAGACAGAAAAAACTCTAGGAAGACAGAACAAAGGGGGACACCAACAAGGGATATACCAACAAGTGTGGGATGAAATACACACAAGTGAGGAGGAGGTGAAGAAGCTAATTGACCTTAATAACTCAGAGGCGGTGGAACATGACAACATCTCTCCGTGGGTCCTTAGAGATGGAGCTGTGTGTGTATGTGTGTGTGTGTGTATGTGAGTGCTAAATTCGTATAATTTATATGTTTTGCAACCTGAAGGAATTGGAGAGGGGATTTTTGGAAAGAAATAAATCGAAAATTTTGGAAGAAATATTTTCTAACAAAACTTGTGCATAATTCTGGCAACATGTTGATGCAATCAGCTTATTTCTATCATATTTCTAGGTATCTTTTTCCAACCATGTAATTTTTTGTTCTTGCTGTTATCAAGAGGATATGATGCCAATTTGTGTTTTTTATTTTTATTTATTTTTTACTCCAAATATTATTATTTTTTATGATTGTTTCTTTCCAAATACACAACATGGTATCTTCTCTGTTGACTTCATATTAGTGTTCGGAGTGAGAGCTGCTCAGTCGCCTATGGACTACCGTCTAGAGGGAAGGTGTATGATGTTCCGGCGGTTGGTGCTCTGTAACCGTAGAGGTTTACAGAAAATGGAATTTCTTTTTCTCAGTAATAAATTATTGATTGAGAAATGATGGTTCTACTCAATGTTAACAGGAATTTGCGATATTTCTTATCTTTTTTTTTGTTGATTTTTCCCACAAAAAAATCCATACAAAAAAGACAAATTTCATCTTTTTTTTTTAATATGCAATCTAGTTACATTTCGCTCAAAATCTGGTAGTCACAGCATTATCTACTCCTTTATCTTTCATATGATGCCAACTACAACATTGTACATTTTATCAATTTTGCAAACTAAGTAGAGTTTTATACCCTATAATATAGAGCATTATTATTTTTTCCTTTCTATGTTTTAAGGCAAGAGGTCACTACAAACACGGTGTACAGGTTTCAAATGATGTTTAAATCACAGTAAAAATTTCATTGAAATTGGATAATAAAAAAGAAAAACACTGTTATCTTGCCGAACCACCCACCCCTTCCCCGTCTGAAGCTCACTATTTAAAAAAAATACAAAAACACAAGAAATCCATTATATTATTTACCTTTTATTAATTGCTGGCACAATTCCACTATTCTTCGGACCGACCAGTGAAAACATTGTCTGCATATATGCTTTTCTGGACATATAAAACGAACATTTACCTGCAATAAAAGGTACACATGAATTAGAACAAGCAGATGAACATACTTTCTCTCTCTTACGCATATTCACTCACATTCACACACACTCAAACACACACACACACACACACACACACACACACACACATACACATACACACGCACACACACACACACACACACACACACGCACGCACACACACACACACACACACACACACACGCACGCACACACACACACACACACACACGAGAAATGGAAGGCATGGACGAGATGGGTGAAAGGGATTACATAGTAGGTACAATTCAGTCTGGGGAACATAAAAAAATCATTGAAGTGATGTATAACCCACCACAGAACTGCAGGAGGCCAAGAGAGAAACATGAAGAAAGCAACAGAGCAATGGTGGACACACTGGCTGAGGTGGAAAGGAGAGCTCACTCGAGCAGAGCAAAGTTACTGATTATGGGCGATTTCAACCACAGGGAGATCGATTGGGAAAACCTGGAGCCACGTGGGGGTCCCAAAATATGGAGAGCCAAGATGATGGGGATGTGGTACTGGAAAACCTCATGCATCAACATGTCAGGGACACTACCAGCTAGAGAGGGGAGGATGAACTAGCAAGACTGGACCTCGTGTTCACCCAGAGCAGTTCAGACATTGAGGACATCACATCTGAGAGGCCCCTGGGAGCCAGTGAACATGTGGTTCACTTCCTGCAGGAGGTTCAGTGGGGCATATAAATGGAAGGAAAGTCAGTAAACGAAATAATGGAATACGTAACAACAAAATGCAAGGAGGCAGAGGAAAGGTTTGTTCCCAAAGGCAGCAGAAATAATGGGACGACCAGAACGAGCCCTTGGTTTACCCGAATGTAAAAAAGTACAGAAGGCAAAGGAACCACGAATATAAGGAGATTAGTCGATGAACCAGAAACGTTTATGCACAGATATGGAGAGAGGCCCAGCGACAGTACGAAAATGACAGCATCGAGAGTCAAGTCTGACCCGAAACTGCTGTATAGCCACATTAGGAGGAAGACAACAGTCAATGACCAGGTGACCAGGCTGAGGAAAGAAGGTGGGGAACTCACAATAAACGATCAAGAGGTATGTGAGGAGCTCAACACGAGATTTAAGGAAGTATTTACAGTGAAGACTGGAACGACTCTGGAAAAACAGAACAGACGGGGACACCAACAAGGAATATACCAACAAGTGTTGGATGACATACATACAACTGAGGAGGAGGTGAAGAAGCTGTTCAGTGACCTTCATTCTTCAAAGGCGAAGGACCGGACAACATCTCTCCGTGGGTCCTTAGTGAGGGAGCAGAGACACTGTGTGTGCCACAAACAACAATCTTCAACATATCCCTTGAAACTGGGCAACTACCTTAGATTTGGAAGACGGCAAATGTAGTTCCCATTTTTGAGAGAGGAGACAGAAACGAGGCACTAAATAATAGACCAGTGTCAGTATAGTATGCAAAGTCATGGAGAAGATTATCAGCACAGAGTCACAGAAGGCAAATCCTGTGTCACAAACCTTCTGGAGTTCTATGACAAAGTAATAGAAGTAAGACTTGAGAAAGAGGGGTGGGTTGATTGTATTTCCTTGGACTGCAAGAAGGCCTTCGACACAGTTCCTCATAAGAGATTAGTGCTGAAGCTAGAGGATAAGGCACGTATAACAGGAAGGGCACTGCAATAGATCAGAGAATACCTGATAGGGAGGCAACAACGGGTCATTGTACGGGATGAGATATCACAGTGGGCGCCTGGGACGAGCGCGGTCGCACAGGGGTCAGTCCTAGGACCAGTGCTATTCTTGGTATATGAGAATGAAATCAGATGAGGATCAGGCAGGACTTCAAAGAGACCTGGACATCCTGGACACCTGGTCCAGCAACTGGCTTCTCGAATTTAACCACGCCAAATGCAAAGTCATGAAAATCGGGGAAGGGCAAAGAAGACCGCAGAGAGAGTATAGGCTAGGTGCCAAAAACAGCAAACCTCGCTCAGGGATAAAGATTTTTGGGTGAATACAACAGCGAGCACGTCTCCGGAAGCACACATCAACCAAATAACTGCTGCAGCATATGGGCGCCTGGCATACTTGAGAATAGTGTTCCGATACTTTGTTAAGAAATCGTTCAAGACACTGTACACCGTGTACGTCAGGCCCATACTAGAGTATGCAGCACCAGTTTGGAAGCCAAACCTGGTCAAGCACGTCAAGAAACTAGAGAAACTGCAAAGGTTTGCAACAAGACTAGTCCCAGAGCTAAGGGGATTGTCCTACGAAGAATGGTTAAGGGAAATCGGCCTGATGACACTGGAGGGCAGGAGGGTTAGGGAAGACATGATTACGACATATAAAGTACTGAGAGGAATAGATGACGTGGACAGAGACAGGGTGTTCCAGAGATGATACACAGAAACAAGGGGTCACAATTGGAAGTTGAAGAGTCCTATGAGTCAAAGGGATGTTAGGAAGTATTTCTTCAGTCATAGAGTTGTCAGGTAGTGGAATAACCTAGAAAGTGACGTAGTGGAGGCAGGAACCGTACATAGTTTTAAGACGAGGTTTGATAAAGCTCATGGAGCAGGGAGAGAGAGGACCTAGTAGCAATCAGTGAAGAGGCGGGGCCAGGAGCTATGAATCGACCCTTGCAACCACAAATAGGTGAGTAAAAATAGGTGAGTACACACAGTCACTCACACTTACACACACACACACACACGCTCAATGAGCTACAGGAAAAATTAAGGGGAACAATAACCATGTACAAATGGGACCCAGAGACAGAGGGAAAGGCAACGGGAGGAGGAGAGGGAGAAGTCAGTGTTTAGTCATGGGCTTCAGGAGAGCGAGGGGAGGACACACAATGAAAGACAGCAGGAAGAAAAACAGAAGATTGAAAACGTCATCTAAGAAATAGGTGAGGCGGACATGACTGAGAGTATGTTTTCAGAGGATAAGGGAAAACTGGAAAGGAAGAAATCGACCAGTCAAGCTGATTTTCAAGACAAAAACAGTTAGAAACAGGATCCTGCAAGAGAAACCACGGCTGAAGGAATCGTCAACATACAAGAGGGTGTTCCTAGACCGAGAAAGAACAAGAACGGAACAACAGAAGATGAGGGAGCTATTAAGAGAGCCAAGAACAGAATCAGCAGACCAAAACCAGAACAGGACAGAGCAACAAGGACAAGCACACACAGAACCATTACTAGAACCCCACAACCAAACTCACTATCCCAACACAAACCACAATCCACACTTACAGTCTCCACTCCACACTACACTGTTGAATCTCACAGCACACGTCTAGGTCCCGCACCCTCAAAGACCCTTCACAACACAGTGTTGAAGAGGAAACTGAAGGTATGGTACACAAAGGTGATGGAATAATGAATAAGAGGGAGGAGTAGCACTAAAGAGTAAAAGAGCAATCACCGGACATCATAGCTCTCACAGAAACCAAGCTCACAGGGATGATAACAGATGCCATCTTTCCAACGGGATATCAGATCCTGAGGAAAGACAGAGGGAACAGACAGGGTGGAGGAGTGGCACTGCTCATCAAAAACTGATGTGATTTTGATGAGCTGGAGAGAGGAGACAGAGCAGAAACAAGAGACTACATAAAAGGAACACTTCAGTCTTGAGGTCTCAAGATGGCAAAAGCAAGAGTATGATGAGAGTAACAGAGCGATGGTTGACACACTGGTTGAAGTGGCCACAAGGGCTCATGCGAGCAGGGCAAAGCTACTAATTGTAGGTGACTTCAATCACAAATGAAATGACTGGGAGAACTTGGAGCCACATGGGGGCCCAGAAACCTAGAGGCTAGGAGGATGGAGGTGGTACTGGAAAACCTCCTATACCAACACGTAAGGGACACTAAAATGGAGAGAGAAGAGGTTGAACCAGCAAGACTGGATCTAGTATTCACCTTGAGAAGTGCAGCTATTGAGGACATCACATATGAAAGACCCCTAGGGGTCAGTGACCACGTGGTTTTGAGCTTCGAATACATAGTACAGTTACAAGTGGAGAGGAAAACAGGAAGGAAAAGACGAACGAAGCCAAACTACAAGAGAGAGGACTACTGAGGCATAAAGAATTTCCTGCACGAGGTTCAGTGGGACAGAGCACTGGCAGGAAAGTCAGTAAATGAGATTATGGAATATCTGACAACAATATGCAAGGAAGGTAAGAAGATGTTTGTACCCAAGGGTAACAGAAATAACGAGAAGGCCAGGATGGTCCTTGGTTCCCTCAACGGTGTAGAAAGGCCAAAACCAAGTGTGCTAGATAGTGGAAGAAGTATAGAAGGCAAAGGACCCAGGAGAATAAGGAGAGCAGTCGTAGAGCCAGAAATGAATATACACAGGTAAGAAGGGAGGCCCAACGACAATACGAAAATGACATAGCAGCGAAAGCCAAATCTGACTTGATGCTGTTGTACAGCCACATCAGGAGGAAAACAACAGTCAAGGACTAGGTAATAAGGCTGAGGAAGGAAGGAGGAAAGATCACATAAAACGACCACGAAGTATGTGAGAAGCTCAACATGAGATTCAAAGAAGTGTTCACAGAGGAGACAGAAGGGACTCCGGAAAAACGGAGAAGTTGGATACATCGTGAAGTGTTGGACAAAATACATACAACCGAGGAAGAAGAGAAGAAGCTGCTAAGCGAGCTGGATACCTCAAAGGCGATGGGACCGGAAAACATTTGCCCATGGGTCCTGAGAGAGGGAACAGACGTGCTATGTGTACCAATAACAATAATCAAAACATCTATCGAAACAGGACAACTACCTGAGGTATGGAAGGCAGTAAATGTAGTCTCAATTTTTAAAAAAGGAGACAGACACGAAGCATTAAACTACAGACCAGTGTCACTGTCATGTATAGTATGCAAAGCCATGGAGACGATAATCAGAAGAGTGGTGGAGCATCTAGAAAGGAATGAGCTTATAAGAACATAAGAACATAAGAAAAAAGGAACACTGCAGCAGGCCTACTGACCCATGCGAGGCAGGTCCATCACTCCCTAGCTTAGAACTGACTACCTGGAGTTAACCCTCTCCAGGTAGTCAGGTCACTTCCACTTAAGGAAGGAGCACGTCATAAGACCTAGTAGCACAAGCTAGTGATATCCAACTCACACCCACCCACACCCACTCATGTATTTATCTAACCTATTTTTAAAACTACACAACGTCCCAGCCCCTATGACGGTACTCGGGAGTTTGTTCCACTCATCCACAACTCTATTACCAAACCAGTGCTTTCCTATATCCTTCCTGAATCTGAACTTTTCCAACTTGAAACCATTGCTGCGAGTCCTGTCTTGGCTGGATATTTTCAGCACGCTATTTACATCACCTTTATTAATTCCTGTTTTCCATTTATACACCTCAATTATATCTCCCCTAATTCTACGCCTTTCTAGAGAGTGCAGATTCAGGGCCCTCAGTCTGTCCTCATAGGGAAGATTTCTGATACATGGGATCAACTTTGTCATCCTCCTTTGTACGTTTTCCAGAGCATTTATATCCATTCTGTAATACGGTGACCAAAACTGTGCAGCATAATCTAGATGAGGCCTAACCAAGGATATATAGAGTTGAAGAACAACCTGAGGACTCCTATTATTTATGCTTCTTGATATGAAGCCAAGGATTCTGTTCGCTTTATTGCGAACACTTATGAACCGCTGTCTTGGTTTCAGATTACTGCTAACCAGAACTCCTAAATCCTTCTCGCAATCACAAGTATTTGTGTTACGCTTTAGCAGTTGTTTACTAACGTTACGTTACAACTGCTTGATAACATCGTCTTATATGCTCGTGCGTCTTATATGCCGGAAAATACGGTATTTGATCATTGTGGATCAGAACTTTGTCTTCAACGTCACCAGCAGAGACTTACTTATTACTCCTCTTTGTTTATTTGCTTATCTTGTCTATGATTCACTTTCGTTAATTTATATTTAACTTTTCATTGTTTTGATTCAGTTAGAAATTACCATTGTTTTGATTCAGTTAGAAATTACCATTGTTTTGATTCAGTTAGAAATTACTTTAAAGTTTTTGGGTATATTAGCCAATAAATTGTTTGAATTTTGAGTCAGTCTTTAATTTATCACTTTCGTTTATATTTGCAAGTTATTCATGTTGGCGTTTTTAATTTTCCTAAATATTGCCCTGAGTTCTCCGAAATATTGAGGAGGATCCAGTCGTTATAACTGACAGGACATTTCGCTCTGGCCTCGACCATTGTCACGTCACTCACTTCAGTACGGTCGAAGATGGACTGAAATGTCACTTCAGATTTATACTGCATGTGTGATTATTATTATTATTATTATTATTATTATTATTATTATTATTATTATTATTATTATTATTATTATTATTATTATTATTATTATTATTACTATTATTACTATTGTTGTTACAATTCAAGGGAACACTGTCCCACTGCTGGCAACGACTGTCCCACTGCTGGCAACGACTGTCCCACTGCTGGCAACGACTGTCCCACTGTTGGCAACGACTGTCCCACTGCTGGCAACAGACTGCCCCACTGTTGGCAACAGACTGTCCCACTGCTGGCAACGACTGTCCCACTGTTGGCAACGACTGTCCCACTGCTGGCAACGACTGTCCCACTGCTGGCAACGACTGTCCCACTGCTGGCAACGACTGTCCCACTGCTTATGAACGACAACAAGCACAGTTTCAGGGATGGGAAAACCTGTGTCACAAACCTACTAGAGTTCTTTGACAGGGTCACAGCAGTAAGACAAAAGAGAGAGAGAGAGGTGGGTACTAACAATAATCTTAAATAAATCTATCGAAACAGAGCAATTGCATGAGGCAAACATCTGCAATGAAATAAAATTTACTTTACTTACTTTACTTACTTACTAGAATTTTTACATAGGTTGATATGGACACGGGGTATATAAAAAAGTGGTCTGTGCCTATTTTGCTCCATCCTCTCTAAATGACCATACCACCTCAATAACCCCTCCTCAGCCTTCTGGATAGATTTTTATGAAAGGAGACAGACACGCACCACTAAACTGCAGATCAGTGTCACTGGCATGCATACTACGTAAAGTCACGGGAAAGATTACCGGAAGAAGAATGTTGGCCTCACTAGGCCTCATTTGGATTATGCGGCTCAGTATTGGTCCCCTTACGACAGGATAGTTATAGATTTATTGGAGAACATACAGAAAAGAATGACTAAAATGATTTACTGTATAAGGAATCTCCAGTATGAAGACAGACTTATAGACTTGAATCTTCACTCTCTGGAGAGACGCAGATGATGATGATGGGTATAAACAAAGGTGATATAAATAAAAGACTGGGGATACCGAACCAGGTAAGAACCAAAAATAATGGATTTAAGTTGGATAAATTTAGATTTAGAAAGGACATAGGTAAGTACTGTTTTCGAACAGAGTTGTGGATGCGTGGAACAATACTTCGAATAGGGTGATAGAGGCTAGGACCTTGGGTAGCTTTAAAAAGAGATTGGACAAATATATGAGTGGGAGGGGTTGGGTGAGGACCTGACTAGCAGGTATAGGTCAGCATTAGACAAAATTAGGAACAAGGGTGGGAACCCTGGCATATGTGGTATTTTGCCAGGAGAGGAGTTGGAAATGAATGGTTGTCCAGGGCAATTGGTGTCATTGCTGGGTGGACAAACACTGTAAGTAAAATGCAGTAACATTCATTGACAACTGGGACATCTTCTATGGAAGAAATGACATGTATGCCAGGGATGGGGTTCACTTATCTAGGTCTGGGGTGGGGGCACTGGCAACTGCAGTGGAGTGAGCTGTTAGGGCTTTAAACTAGAAAAAGTTAGAGGTATGGGTTTTGGGGGAAAAACAGTGAAGTCCCAGTGTAGTAATATTATGAGTTCTAGGGGAACTAGTAATAGGCAGAATAAGGTCGATACTGGAAAGCCAGTGGCACTAAATGACAAGAACAGTAATAGGTATAGTGGAAAAACAGAAATGAGCAGGAAGGGTAAAGAGGAAGGTGGGTTTTTAAATGAATATTACACCAATAGTTGTAGTGCTAGGAATAAGATGGACAAGTTGAGATTAGTTGCTAGTGCAGGGAATATTGATGTTTTTGCAATAACTAAGACGTGGTTTAATATGAAAAATCAAGACATGCCTGCTGAATGTCACATCCAGGGTTTTAAATTGTTCCAAGTAGACAGAAGTATCGGGAAGGGGGGTGGGGTGGCACTCTATATCCGTGATCATTTAATTTTTGCATAAAAACGAGCATAAAGTCTGAAATAATACATACAGTCTGTCTGGATAGAATTTTCAGAGGGGTGTAAAAATTTATTTTAGGTGTGATATACCGTCCTCCAAACTTAGACAGGGAACAAGGAAGACTACTTTGGGAGGAAATTGTTAAGGCCACAAGGCACGATAATGTAGTAATTCTAGGGGACTTTAACTTTAGTCAAATTGATTCAGTAGTTTAGGATTGTTTTTTGAAGCAGTTTGTGACAGAACCTACAAGGGGAAATAACCTACTTGACTTGGTTCTGGCAAACAAGGAAACCCTTGTTAATAATTTAGAACTTACAGAGGAACTCGGCTCAAGCGACCATAAGTCGCAATAGCATTGAATGGATATATGATAGTAGGGATAATTCAGTAACGGTCCCAGATTTTCGCTTAGCAGATTATAATGGACTTAGAGAACACTTATCAACTGTGGACTGGGGTGACGAAGAGAGGTATGAACATGACAGTTGTCTTAACACTATACAGGCTGCCCAAAGAACATTTATCCTGTATAATGAAATTAGATCAAGTAGAAATGACCCAAAATGGATGAATAATAGGCTCAAATATCTTTTAGGGCAGAAGAAAGGAATTTATAGGAGCTTTTTGCAAGGGTTCTTAAGGAATGCAAAATGGAACTCTGTGAACCAATATCTAACATTTTTAATTTATCTCTTCAAACAGGTGTAGTGTCTGATATGTGGAAGATGGCTAATGTAATTCCTATTTTTAAAGCAGGGGACAAGTCACTACCGTCAAATTACCGCCCAATAAGCCTGACCTCAATTGTAGGCAAATTACTAGTCAATTATAGCTGATATTATTAGAAGCCATCTAGATAACCATAATTTGATTAATGATACTCAGCATGGATTCACGAGGGGCCGTTCCTGCCTATCTAATTTGTTAACCTTCTTCACTAAAGCTTTTGAGGCTGTTGATCACGATAAAGAATTTGATATTGTTTATTTAGACTTTAGTAAGGCTTTTGATAGAGTACCGCACCAGAGACTGTTAAAAAGTGGCAGCTCATGGCATTGGGGGAAAAGTGCTGTCATGGATCGGTCATGGCTCACCAATAGGAAGCAGAGAGTGTGCATAAATGGGAATAAATCGGAATGGGGACTTGTAACAAGTGGAGTTCCACATTTATGCACACCCTCTGCTTCCTATTGGTGACCCATGACTCGATCCATGAAACTTTTCCCCAATGCCATGAGCAGCCACTTTCTTAACAGTCTCTGATGTGTACTCTATCAAAAGCCTTACTAAATCCAAATAAACAATATCGAATTCTTTATCATTACCAACTGCTTCAAAAGCCTTACTGAAAAAGTTAATAAATTAGTTAGGCAGGAACGGCTCCTGGTGAATCCATGCTAGTATCATTAATCAAATTATGCCTATCGAGATGGCTTCATGTTATCAGCTATAATCGACTATAGTAATTTGCCTACAATTGATGTTAGACTTATTGGGCGGTAATTTGATGGTAACGACTTGTCCTGCTTAAAAACTAGGAATTACATTAGCCATCTTCCACGTATCCGATACTACACCTGTTTGAAGAGATAGGTTAAAAATGTTAGTTAAGGGTTCACAGAGTTCCATTTTGCATTCCTTAAGAACCCTTGAAAAAGCTCAACAGGACCTGGCGATTTATTTTGCTTCAAACGGTCTATCTGTTTGATAACCATTTCACTAGTGACTGTGATACTACATAATTTATCTTCTTCAGGCCCACTAAAATACCTAGTTCTTGGGATATTTTTAGTGTCTTCCTGAGTGAAAACCGAGAGAAAATATTTATTAAAGATAGAGCACATTTCATTCTCTTTGTCAGTAAGATACCCATAATTATTTTTAAGAGGACCTATCTTATCTCTAACTTTTGTTCTATACACCTGGAAAAAAACTTTTTGGGTTAGTTCTTATAAAAAGAGGTGAGGGTCATCTTATAAATCAGTATACTGACATTAAGAGGGACGTTAAAAAGGGGATAAGAGAAGCTAAACGGGACTATGAAATTAAAGTTGCTAGGGATTCAAAAACTAACCCAAAAAGTTTTTTCCAGGTGTATAGAACAAAAGTTAGGGATAAGATAGGTCCCCTTAAAAATAACTCTGGGCATCTTACTGACAAGAAGAATGATATGTGCTCTATTATTAATAATTATTTTCTCTCGGTTTTCACACAGGAAGACACTAATAATATCCCAGTAATTAATTTTTACAGAGACCCAGAAGAAGATAAATTATGTAATATCACAGTCACTAGCTCATATCACTAGTAATTCCCTCGTCAAGGTCATTTATATATATTATAAACAACAACGGGCCCAAAACCGATCCCTGTGGAACGCCACTTGTTTCAGATCCCCACTCAGATTTAACCCCATTAATGCACACCCTCTGCTTCCTATTGGTGAGCCATGACTCGATCCATGAAAACACTTTTCCCCCAATGCCGTGAGCAGCCACTTTCTTTAACAGTCTCTGATGTTGTACTCTATCAAAAGCCTTACTAAAATCCAAATAAACAATATCGAATTCTTTATCATGATCAACTGCCTCAAAAGCCTTACTGAAAAAAAGTTAATAAATTTGTTAGGCAGGAACGGCCCCTGGTCAATCCATGTTGAGTATCATTAATCAAATTATGCCTATCGAGATGGCTTCTTATGTTATCAGCTATAATCGACTCTAATAATTTGCCTACAATTGATGTTAGACATATTGGGCGGTAATTTGATGGTAACGACTTGTCCCCTGATTTAAAAATAGGAATTACATTAGCCATCTTCCACGTATCAGACACTACACCTGTTTGAAGAGATAGGTTAAAAATGTTAGTTAAGGGTTCACAGAGTTCCATTTTGCATTCCTTAAGAACCCTTAAAAAAAGCTCATCAGGGCCTGGCGGTTTATTTTGCTTCAAACGGTCTATCTGTTTGATAAACATTTCGTTAGTGAATGTGATAACAATAGAAAAAAATTCTCTCCTAATTTTTAAACTTCATGTTGCACCGGAAGCTGTTATATACAAATGTGACGAAAAACATAATATTGGAAATTTTAATCCCTTAAAGTTGATGAGAATGTAATTGATATTCCAGTTTAATAAGTCGATGATCAGAACAGTAACGCTGATGATCAGAATTTTCTGAATATTTCATAACTACTAAGAATTATTAGCAGCAAATGGAGTACCTTCAACAATTCATCTTTAACTAAAGAGAGATCATCCCTGAGAGAATGTCTGATGGCTGGTTATAATCGATCCCCAGGAATGTTTTATCAAGACTTGTAACATTTCTTAGAAGCCTTCATTGTTTCTGTAATTGTTATTTTAAACCAACATAAAAATAAATAATACAATCAATGAAATAATATTCACTTGCTGAACAGCAATGAAATATAAACAACATTTCAACAGCCGTTTAAAAAAGTATATCACCAAAAATATATATTTCTCAAATTTTCATAATAATAAAATTACCTGTTTTTGAAAAGTCATTAGCCATAAAATCCTTAATAGTGGAATCAATGTCAATAAGAACGTGATGTCCTCGTCGCACCAATTTTTCTATTGTTTCAGGGACTTGTTGACGTGTTGTCCATAAAAGTCGACCAGACTTCTGCAGGTTGGCTACATCCCGGAATATACCGGGCTCTGGAGACTGAAAGAAATTTATATGTATATTTTTTTTTTTTTTTATTAACACATCGGCCGATTCCCACCAAGGCAGGGTGGCCCGGAAAAGAAAAACTTTCATCATCATTCACTCCATCACTGTCTTGCCAGAGGGGTGCTTACACTACAGTTATAAAACTGCAACATTAACACCCCTCCTTCAGAGTGCCGGCACTGTACTTCCCATCTCCAGAACTCAAGTCCAGCCTGCCGGTTTACCTGAATCCCTTCATAAATGTTACTTTGCTCACACTCCAACAGCACGTCAAGTATTAAAACCATATGCCTCCATTCACTCCTATCAAATACGCTAACACATGCTTGCTGGAAGTCCAAGCCCTCGCACACAAAACTTCCTTTACCCCTCCCTCCAACCTTTCCTAGTCCGACCCCTACCCCGCCTTCCCTCCACTACAGATTTATACACTCCGAAGTCACTCTGTCTCGTTCCATTCTCTCTACATGTCCAAACCACCTCAGCAACCCCTCCTCAGCTCTCTGGACAATCGTTTTGGTAATCCCGCACCTCCTCCTAATTTCCAAACTCCGAATTCTCTGCATTATATTCACACCACACATTGACCTCAGACACGACATCTCCACTGCCTCCAGCCTTTTCCTCGTTGCAACATTCATCACCCATGCTTCACACCCATACAAGAGCGTTGGCATAACTATACTCTCATACATTCCCCTCTTTACTTCCATGGACAAGGTTCTTTGTCTCCACAGACTCTGAAGTGCTCCACTCACCCTTTTCCCCTCATCAATTCTATGATTCACCTCATCCTTCATAGACCCATCCGCCGACATGTCCACTCCCAAATATCTGAATACATTCACCTCCTCCATACTTTCTCCCTCCAATCTGACATCCAATCTCTCGTCACCTATTCTTTTTGTTATCCTCATCACCTTACTCTTTCCTATATTCACTTTCAATTTTCGTCTTTTACACACCCTACTAAATTCATCCACCAACCTCTGCAACTTCTCTTCAGAATCTCCCAAAAGCACAGTGTCATCAGCAAAAAGCAACTGTGACAACTCCCACTTTGTATTTGCTTCTTTATCTTTTAGCCCAACACCTCTTGCCAAGACCCTCGCATTCACTTCTCTTACAACCCCATCTATAAATATATTGAACAACCACGGTGACATCACACATCCTTGTCTATGGCCCACTTTTACTGGGAAAAAGTCCCCTTCCCTCCTACACACTCTAACCTGAGCCTCACTATCCTCATAAAAACTCTTCACTGCTTTCAGTAACCTTTCTCCTATTCCATACACCTGCAACATCTGCCACATTGCCCCCCTATCTAAACTATCATACGCCTTTTCCAAATCCATAAATGCCACAAAAACATCTTTACCCTTATCCAAATACTGTTCACCTATATGTTTCACTGTAAACACTTGGTCTACACACCCCCTACCTTTCCTAAAGCCTCCTTGTTCATCTGCTATCCTGCTTTCTGTTTTACTCTTAATTCTTTCAATAATAACTCTACCATACACTTTACCAAGTACACTCAACAGACTTATTCCCCTATAATTTTTGCACTCTCTTTTGTCCCCTTTGCCTTTATACAAAGGAACAATACATGCTCTCTGCCAATCCCTAGGTACCTTACCCTCTTCCATACATTTATTAAATAATAGCACCAACCACTCCAAAATTATATCCCCACCTGCTTTTAACATTTCTATCTTTATCCCATCAATCCCAGCTGCCTTACCCCTTTCATTCTACCCACTGCCTCACGAACTTCCCCTACACCCACAACTGGCTCTTCCACACTCCTACAAGATGTTATTCCTCCTTGCCCTACACACGAAATCACAACTTCCCTGTCTTCATCAACATTTAACAAATCCTCAAAATATTCTCTCCATCTTCCCGATACCTCTAACTCTCCATTTAATAACTCTCCTCTCCTATTTTTAACTGTCAAATCCATTTGTTCTCTAGGCTTCCTCAACTTATTAATCTCATTCCAAAACTTTTTCATATTTTCAACAAAATTTGCTGATAACATCTCACCCACTCTCTCATCTGCTCTCTTTTACATTGCTTCACCACTCTTTAACCTCTCTTTTTCTCTCCATATACTCTTCCCAACTTGCATCACTTCTACTTTGTAAAAACCTCTTATATGCTAACTTTTTCTCCCTTACTACTCTTTTTACATCATCATTCCACCAATCGCTCCTCTTCCCTCCCGCACCCACTCGCCTGTAACCACAAACTTCTGCTGAACACTCTAACACTACATTTTTAAATCTACCCCATACATTTTCGACCCCATTGCCTACACTCTCACTAGCCCATCTATCCTCCAATAGTTGTTTATATCTTACCCTAACTGCCTCCTCTTTTAGTTTATAAACCTTCACTTGTATATATATACTATATATACAAGTTGTTTGGCTTTTTCGGGGCTCCAAGGATCCAAGGAACGTAACTGTATTTTTCCCATAAGTTCTTTAGTTTCTCTAACACGGTTTTAACAACCACAACATTTTCAGGAGCGTAACTTCAGTGTTAAACGATGGCCTACTGTATATATAGGCAGTAGACCGTTGTTACATTACGTTCCTGGGAACCCCAAAAAAGCCAAAAAACTTTTTTTTAGACCACCAGATCTTACAAAAATAAAAGTGAGTATGTAAGTGTAGTTCATTGCAGTGATGTATTGTGTTTTTTGACTTCTTACCATTACAAATACAACAGAAATAATAGTATTTCTTACCTTAAATTGTGGGTGCTGGTGTTTGTGGATAATTGTGGAGAGTGGAGAGTTATGCTGTGGCCCTAGTGGGCTGAGGTGGATGATAGAGGTTCTGGTACTGAAGTCGATGGTTGTACTGGAGTGTGCATATATCAGTCAAGTCAGTCAGTCAAGTCAGTAAGTCAGTCCTTCAAGTCAGTAATCAGTCAGTCAGTCAGTCAAGTCAGTAAGTCATGTCAGTAACCCAATCAGTCAGTAGAATGACCCAAGAGAATGTTGTGGAAACATCGAACCCATTCTCCGTGCTACCCGATGAATGTGAGTCGACTTCTGGGAGCGACACGACGAACGACACCAAGGAAGGTAAAAACATTGTTGTTGTTGGGGACAGCCAGGTTAGATACATGGATAGGGCTTTCTGTTTGAATGATAGGAGTAGGAGACAGAGGGTTTGCTTTCCTGGGGCTGGGATGGAGGATATTGTTAGCCGTCTGGACGACATCATGAGAGGTAATGGGAGCAATCCTATTATCTGTCTCAGTGCTGGAGGCAACGATGTTGGCAGACGTAGGAGTGAGGACCTGACTAGCACGTTTAGGTCAGCAATAGACATAATTAGGAAGAAGGGTGGGAACCCTGTCATATGTGGTATTTTGCCAAGGAGAAGAGTTGGAAATGAATGGCTGTCCAGGGCAATTGGTGTCAATTGCTGGCTGGACAAATACTGTAAGGAAAATTCAGTAACATTCATTGACAACTGGGACTCTTCTATGGCAGAAATGACATGTATGCCAGGGATGGAGTTCACTTATCCAGGTCTGGGGTGGGGGCACTGGCAACTGCAGTGGAGGGAGCTGTTAGGGCTTTAAACTAGAAATAGTTAGTGGTATGGGTTTTTGGGGGAAAACAGTGAAGTCCCAGTGTGGTAATATTATAAGTTCTATGAGAACTAGTAATAGGCAGAATAAGGTGGACAGTGGAAAGCTAGTGACTCTAGATGACAAGGACAGTAATAGGTATAGTGGAAAAACAGAAATGAGCAGGAAGGGTAAAGAGAAAGGAGGGTCTTTAAATATTTATTACACCAATAGTCGTAGTGCTAGGAATAAGATGGACGAGTTGAGATTAGTTGCAAGTACGGGTAATATTTATGTTTTTGCAATAACTGAGACATGGTTTAATATGAAAATCGGGACTTGCCTACCGAATGTCACATTCAGGGTTTTAAATTGTTCCAAGTAGACAGAAGTATCGGGAAGGGGGTGGGGTGGCACTCTATGTCCGTGATCATTTAAATTGTTGCATAAAAACGGGTATAAAGTCTGAATTAACACATACAGAGTCTGTCTGGATAGAATTTTCAGAGGGTGTGAAAATTGATTTTAGGCGTGATTTACTGTCCTCCAAACTTAGATAGGGAACAAGGAGACTACTTTGGGAGGAAATTGTTTAAGGCCACAAGGCACGATAACGTAGTAATTCTAGGGACTTTAACTTTAGTCAGATTGATTGGAATTTCTTGACAGGGAATTTAGAATCTAACGACTTTTTAGAAGTAGTTCAGGATTGCTTTTTGAAGCAGTTTGTAACAGAACCTACAAGGGGAAATAACCTACTTTACTTGGTTCTGGCAAGCAAGGAAACCTTTGTTAATAATTTAGAAATAACAGAGGAACTCGGCTCAAGCGACCACAAGTCAAAAAAAATAATTACCTTTAGCATTGAATGGATGTATGATAGTAGGGATAATTCAGTAACGGTCCCAGATTTTCGCTTAGCAGATTATAATGGACTTAGAGAACACTTATCAACTGTGGACTGGTGTGACGAAGAGAGGTATCAATATGACAGTTTTTAACACTATACAGGCTGCCCAAAGAACATTTATCCCGTATAAAGAAATTTGATCAAGTAGAAATGACCCAAAATGGATGAATAATAGGCTTAAGTATCTTTTAGAGCAGAAGAAAGGAATTTATAGGCGCATAAAAAGAGGTGAGGATCATCTTATAAATCAGTATACTGACATTAAGAGGACGTTAAAAAGGGAATAAGAAAAGCTAAACGGGACTATGAAATTAAAGTTGCTAGGGATTCAAAAACTAACCCAAAAGTTTTTCCAGGTTTATAGAACAAAAGTTAGGGATAAGATAGGTCCCTTAAAAATAACTCTGGGCATCTTACTGACAAGGAGAATGATATGTGCTCTATTTTTAATAATTATTTTCTCTCAGTTTTCACACAGGAAGACATTAATAATATCCCAGTAACTAATTTTTACACAGGCCCAGAAGAAGATAAATTATGTAATATCACAGTCACTAGCGAAATGGTTAGGAAACAACTAGACCGACTGAAACAAAATAAATCGCCGGGTCCTGATGAGCTTTTTGCAAGGGTTCTTAAGGAATGAAAAATGGAACTCTGTGAACCATTAAGTAACATTTTTAATTTATCTCTTCAAACAGGTGTAGTGTCTGATATGTGGAAGATGGCTAATGTAATTCCTATTTTTAAAGCAGGGGACAAGTCACTACCGTCAAATTACCGTCCAATAAGCCTGACCTCAATTGTAGGCAAATTACTAGAGTCAATTATAGCTGATATTATTAGAAGCCATCTAGATAACCACAATTTGATTAATGATACTCAGCATGGATTCACGAGGGCCGTTCCTGCCTATCTAATTTTTTAAACCCTTTCTTCAATAAAGCTTTTGAGGCTGTTGATCACGATAAAGAATTCGATATTGTTTATTTAAACTTTAGTAAGGCTTTTGATAGAGTACCGCACCAGAGACTGTTAAAGAAAGTGGCAGCTCATGGCATTGGGGGAAAGTGCTGTCATGGATCGAGTCATGGCTCACCAATAGGAAGCAGAGTGTGTGCATAAATGGGGTTAAATCCGAATGGGGACTTGTAACAAGTGGTGTTCCACAGGGATCAGTCTTAGGCCCATTGTTATTTATAATATATATCAATGACCTTGACGAGGGAATTACTAGTGATATGAGCAAATTCGCCGACGACACGAAGATAGGTAGGATAATTGATTCAAACATAGATGTCATAGAACTTCAGGAAGATTTAGACAAACTTAATTCGTGGTCAGAAAATGGCAGATGCAATTCAATGTAGATAAATGCAAGGTTCTGAAGCTCGGGAGTGTCCATAACCCAAGCACTTATAAGTTAAATAACGAAGAACTTAGCCATACAGATTGAGAGAAGGACTTGGGGGTGATGGTAAGCAGCAACCTTAAACCAAGACAGCAATGCCTAAGCGTGTGGAAATAAATGGTATAAAATACCGACACAATGGAAAAATAAACACAAAAGCAGTATAATGTGATCCTTTATTGACAACGTTTCGCCCACGCAGTGGGCTTTATCGAGTCACAGACAGATCTACCTGGAAAATGAGCAACATGGAGATATATATAGGGTACAGTCAGGTGGAGAATGCTGGGTCAGGTGGAGAAAGCTGCATGTGAGTCTTAAAAGTAGTGTGATAGTTAAAAACATAGTGTGACTTAAAGGACCTGCAGTGTACCATTCTTGAGTTCTAGGTGGGATAGCGTTGAAGAAGTTTCTTGGCAATAGGTTCAGCTATGTTGTAGAAGCCGTTGTTCTGGTTGAAGTTGTTGGATATACAGATGAGTGATGATTCTAGGATTCTTCGGTATTGCGTGTTGTCTTCTTTGGCGATGAGTCTTGCGTTTCTGTAGTTGATTAAATGGTTGTGTAAATTTCGGTGTTGAACACAGGCATTTCTTGAGTCGTCAGATCTGCCTGCGTACTGGTGTTCTGAAATGCGTGTTTGTAGGTCTCTGGATGTTTCGCCAACGTATAATTTGTGCAGCCATTACAAGGATTGTGTATACCCCTGCCTGGATTGAAGTTTATTTTTCCAATGCCTAAGCGTACATAATAATTGATTCAAACATAGATGTCATAGAACTTCAGGAAGATTTAGACAAACTTAATTCGTGGTCAGAAAAGTGGCAGATGCAATTCAATGTAGATAAATGCAAGGTTCTGAAGCTCGATGTCCATAACCCAAGCACTTATGTTTTAAAAAACGAAGAACTTAGCCATACAGATTGAGAGAAGGACTTGGGGTGATGGTAAGGGCAACCTTAAACCAAGACAACAATGCCTAAGGTACGTAATAAGGCAAATAGATTACTGGGATTTATATCAAGAAGTGTTAGCAACAGAAGTCCAGAGGTTATATTACAGCTTTATACATCGTTAGTAAGTCCTCACCTAGATTACGCAGCTCAGTTTTGGTCTCCATATTACAGAATGGACATAAATTCGTTAGAAAACATTCAGCGTAGAATGACTAAATTAATACATAGTATTAGAAATCTTCCTTACGAAGAAAGATTGAAGACCCTTAAATTACATTCACTTGTAAGACGTAGAATGAGGGGAGACATGATCGAGGTATACAAGTGGAAAATGGGTATTAACAAAGGGGATATAAATAAGGTCTTGAGGATATCTCTCCAAGAGAGAACCTGCAATAATGGATTCAAGTTAGATAAGTTTAGATTTAGAAAGGATATAGGAAAGTATTGGTTTGGAAATAGGGTAGTTGATGAGTGGAACAGTCTGCCTAGTAGGGTTATTGAAGCTAGGACCTTGGGTAGTTTCAAATTTGGTTGGGTAAATTCATGAGTGAGAGGGGTTTGGGTTTGGTGGGACTCGCACATGAGTAAATAGAATTATTTCTGGGTAGTATTGAAAATTAGATTGAGCAAGTGTTCTATTAGTGGGACGGATTGTGAAGGACTTGCCTAGTATGGGCCAACAGGCCTGCTGCAGTGTTCCTCCTTTCTTATGTTCTTATGTTCTTAATAGTCAGTTAGTCAGTAAGTCAGTCAGTCAGTTAGACAAATAAGTAAATCAGTCAAGTCAGTAAGCCAATCAGTCATTCTTATGTTCTTATGTTCTTATGTCAGACAGTAAATCAGTCAGTAAGTCAGTCAGACAGTAAGTCAGTCAGAAAATCAGTCAGTAAGTCAGTCAGTAAATTAGTCGATAATTCAGCCAGTAAGTCAGTCAGTAAATCATTAAAGTTAGTAAATCAATCAGTCAGTCAAGTAAGTCAGTATATCAGTCAGTAACCCAGTAAGTTTGTCAGACAGTAAATGAGTCAGTCAGTCAGTCATCACACAAACTAATATATACCTAGCAGAGGATGGTCCTACACACATATGAACCCAAGGCTGGGACATGGCTGGGACATGGGACATAGCGTGGTTGACGCTACCAATTTTTTCCCCCTCCCAAAAACTGAACCGTGTTAAGTAAATTTTACAAAGTGTTACTCCAAAATTTTTTGCAATTTTTCAATAGTGCTATAACCAAAATGTGCCAAACAAAACCGTTATATATATATATATATATACAGTGGTCCTCGACTAACGTCCTAATCCGTTCAGATAGCCTAACAATATGAAATTCAAAACCTTATTTCATAAGAAATAATTTAATACAGTAATCAGTTCCATCCAAAATATTACAAAATACATTTTAATTATAGTTCTACATACACAACAACATTATTAACATATGTAATATAAATATGTCATAATAAATAATAAATACTACAGCAGAATAATAAATAACATTTACTTCCCCTTTATTGAAGAGAGTTGCAGGCATCTGGAAGATAGGGAGGAGGACAGGGGAGGGTGTTAGGTTGGTAAATTCCATACAAACTTGGGGATCTACCAAGTGTTGCATATTTATTTACAACTCGTCGGTTCTTTGAATTATCATTCAGGAGGGTGTTAGTGTTTGGAAGGAGAATCCTCCATAAAGACTTAGGTAACAAGTCCTTATCTGGGGTTACTCCCTTCTTTCTCTTTTAATACCACTAGACCAGCTTGAGATCACTGATCCCTGCCTTGAAAATAACTCCAGAGTCCTCTGTTTCTGGCGACTCTTCAACATTTTTCTGAAGTGGGGCAAGATTCTGTCACTGAACATGTTGCAGATGTGGTTTGCTTCAGCTTGCTCAGGGTGGTGTTTTTCAACAAATGTCTGCACTTAGTCCACATAGAACAAATTTTCTTAATCTCTGAAGACGTTACTACGTCACCCTGTCCAGCCTCCTCCTCTGAATCAATTTCCTTAAATGTTGTCTGTTGCTGTTCCTGATAAAGCTCTCTCAGCTCTTCAGTGGTTAGGTCTACCGTGTGTTCCTACACCAACTCTTCCACATCCTCACTACTCACCTCCAACCCCAGGGACTTGCCCAGTTCCAAAATAGAGTCCACAACAGGCACAGGGTCGTCAGCCTCAAATCCTTCAAAATCCCTCTGTTCAACATAATCCGGCCACAGTGGTCTCCAAGCAGAGTTCATAATCCTGGAAGTCACTCCCTCCCAAGCCTTACCTATAAGGCCTATGCAATGGATGATACTGAAGTGATCTTTCCAGAACTCTCTTAGGGTCAATGCAGAGACTGAGGTTATGTCAAAGCACCTTTGAAACATTGCTTTGGTGTACAGTTTCTTGAAGTTTCCAATGACCTGCTGGTCCATGGGCTTGATGAGAGGAGTTGTGTTAGGAGGCAAGAACTTCACTGTGATGAAACTGAAGTTCTCAGTACCAGAAGGCACTTGAGTCCCAATTTCTTTTCCAAGAGGTATTTCTTCCCAATAGGGCCAAACACTCCAGTCAACCACTCAACGAATAAGTCCTTAGTGACCCATGCATTAGTGTTAGCCTTCCAATACACAAGGCTCCGTGAATCTTAGTGTTTTTAGGGCGACATTAGCCTAGAAGCCAGTGGTAGTGACAGGGTCAGTGAACAACCCTACAAGTGATAACCAAAGTTATTAGCTAAAAAAGGCGAGAGGAAGCCTGAAACTACACAACAAAATTTGAAAGTGCCAAATCGTTTTGAGGACTAACAGGCACTGCTGCCACATTGGTACAAATATACAAAGTACAAAAGCGAGCGACGAAATTCAGAAGGTCAAGAGTTAAGGGAGGTTGATTAACAAGCAAATTGTGGGGTATCATACAGCGAGAGTGACCAAGTTAATATATATATATATATATATATATATATATCGTGCCGATTAGGTAAAACTGGTCAATTAGCAAGAACTCATTTAAATTTAAGTCCTTTCTAAAAATTTGTCTTATACGTTTAAAGATATATTTTTTTCATTTATGTTAATGTAAAAATTTATAATTTTGAACCAAGAGAAACTTTGAAAACCTACCTAACCTTATTACAACAAGCGCAATTTAATTTAGCCTAACCCAACTACATATATTTTAGATACGTTAACATTAATTTAATAATAAACAAACACAATGAAATATATTTTTTTCGTTATGTTCAGAATGATTTTGGCGAAATTATTGCATACACAAATTTTCACTTGTCTTATATGGCAAGGTGAGCGTTGATATTTAAGCCAAATATAAGTTTTACCTAATCGGCACAAATATATATATATATATATATATATATATATATATATATATATATATATATATATATATATATATATATATATATATATATATATATAAACCAGGAAGGTGGCAGACAGTAAGCCTCCTCCAGGAAGTGGTGACGTCATAGCAGGTTGTATGTCATTATAAATAAGTGTAACGTATCAAAAGTGAAGAGTAATTTACAAAAGTGAAAATACTTGAAACGTGTAGTATATGGGTATAAATGGATATACTTAATCAAGGGTGAAGGATTTCGAAGAAAGTCTTAGAGGTTAGTGAAGTACGACAACAAGGAGGCAGGAGCAGCAAGTTGGCCACCACTCCACTGCCAGCCACAAGTCACTCATCTAGTTTTGATTGCATGTTGTGTCAGAATTACTGGTCTCTGACACTGGAAACTAGGGGTCACTCACTCCTGCCAGCTATTACCTGAATTAGAGTAAAAACAACATTGATAAGGTGGAGATAGGATTGATGAGCGGGTGGGAAACTAGTGAGGGACAACATCAATCACACACACACACACACACACACACACACACACACACACACACAAACACACACTATAGCCTGAAGGAAGTCGAAGGGGACACCCACGACAGAAGGAAACAGGAGGAGAAAGAAAAGATCGATGGTATCATGCTAGCAATAGGGGGAGACACGTCCCAAGTGACAAATTTTCGGAGAATCGGGTGGTACACAAAGGGAAGAAATCGACCCCTCCAGGTAATCTTCAAGGCAGAATCAGCCCGCACCATGATCTTGCAAGAGAAAGCTCGGCTGAGGACGAACCATGGGTACCGGAATGTATACCTAGATCAGGACAGAACGCAGGAACAAAGGGAGGCCCAGAGGGAGAAGATAAGAAGGCGAAGAGAGGAGGGAGAGGAGACAGCGAGATACGGAGGACATCAAGCCCAAGCAGGACAAACACACACACTAGAAGTACGCTCGGCGGGCCTCAAATCACAAACAACCCACGACAACCATACACTTTTACACAACACACACTTATCAGTCCCCCTGTCCCCACTCCCACCACAAACTGCACCCCACCAGCCCATACCCCAACCATACAATCCCCCACACCCATGCTGCAACCCCCTATGGGCACCCTGCCCCCCCAACCCACCAAGATCTCCCCAGGGCCACAGTATTGGAAACAAGGTTGAAGGTTTGGTACACAAACGCGAATGGAATTACAAATATGTATGAAGAGTGGAATGAAAGAATAGGTGAGGTGTCCCCAGACATCATAGCTGTCACAGAAACTAAACTAAATGAGACAGTAACAGATGCAATCTTCCCACAGGGATATCAGATCCTGAGGAAAGATAAAAGGAGCAGGGGGGGAGGAGGGGTCGCACTGCTTGTAAGGAACCGTTGGAGATTCAAGGAAATGGAAGGAATGGAGGGACTTCATAGTAGGTACCATCCAGTCTGGGGAGCAGAAGATAGTCATTGCAGTGATGTATAACCCACCACAGAACTGCAGGAGGCCAGGATAAGAATACGATGAGAACAACAGAGCAATGGTGGACACCCTGGCGGAGGTGGCAAGAAAAACACACATGAGCAGAGCGAAGCTACTGGTCATGGGAGATTTCAACCACAGGGAGATCGACTGGGAGAACCAAGAACTACGTGGGGGTCCAGAAACTTGGAGAGCCAAGATGATGGACGTGGTACTGGAAAACCTGATGCACCAACATGTCCGGGACATGACCAGAGTGAGAGAAGATGAACCAGCAAGACTGGACCTTGTATTCACCCTGAACAGCTGAGATATTGAAGACATAACACCCGAGAGCCCCCTTGGAGCCAGTGACCACATGGTGCTGAGCTTTGAGTACATTGTAGAGCTACAGGTGGAGAGGGAAAACGGTACCGATAGAGACAAACCAGACTTTAAAAGAGGAAACTACATGGGCATGAGGAATTTCCTGCAGGACATTCAGTGGGAAAGGGAAATGGAAGGACAGACAATAAATGAAATGATGGAATACGTAGGGGCAAAGTGCAAGGAGGCAGAGGAACAGTTTATACCCAGAGGAAAAAGATTAAGTGGGAAGGCCAGAGCTGTGTCGTGAATACGGGAATAAATTCTTAGGTAGTGGTGGTTTTGATAAGGACCTGCCTTGTATGGGCCAGTAGGCCTTCTGCAGTGTTCCTCCATTCTTATGTTCTTATGTTCTTACCCAAAGTTGCAGGGAGGCAAAGACTCAGAGTGTCAGAGAATGGAAAAGGTACAGAAGGCAAAGAACCCAAGTAAACCAAGAGATTAGTAGAAGTGCTAGAAATGAGTATGCACAAGTACGGAGGGAGGCTGAGAAACAGTACGAAAATGACATAGCATCGAAAGTTAAGTCCGACCCGAAACTGATGTACAGTCACATCAGAAGGAAGACAACAGTCAAGGACCAGGTGATAAGGCTGAAGAGAGAAGATGGGGAACTCACAAGTAACGATCAAGAGGTATGTGAGGAACTCAACTTGAGGTTTAAGGAAGTATTCACAGTGGAGGAAGGAAGGAAGGCAGCTGGGTAGACAGGACGGGGTTCGTCACCAACAAGGGATGTATCAAGTGCTAGAGGGCATACACAAAACTGAGGAGGAGGTGAAGCAGTTACTCAGTGACCTCGATACCTCAAAGGCGATGGGTCCGGAAAATATCTCCCCGTGGGTTCTTCGGGAAGGAGCTGAGGTACTGAGTGTGCCACTTACCATAATATTCAACACATCCCTTGAAACTGGGCAGCTACCTGAGGTATGGAAGAAGGCCAACGTAGTCCCCATTTTTAAAAAAGGAGACAGAAAAGAGGCACTAAACTATAGACCGGTGTCACTTACGTGTATAGTGTGCAAAGTCCTGGAGAAAATCATCAGGAAAAGAATGGAGCAGCACCTCGAGCTGAACAGGATAATAAACACCAGACAGCACGGATTCCGGAAAGGCAAATCCTGTGTAACAAACCTCCTAGAGTTCTATGATAAAGTAAGAGAGGTAAGGCAAGAGAGAGAAGGGTGGGTTGATTGCATTTTCCTGGACTGCAGGAAGGCCTTCGACACAGTTCCTCACATGAGATTAGTAAAGAGTTGGAAGAACAAGCATGTATAACAGGAAGGGCACTGGAATGGATCAGGGAATACCTCACAGGGAGGCAACAACGGGTCATGGTGCGTGATGAGGTATCACAGTGGGAACCTGTGACGAGTGGTGTAAAAGCAGGGGTCAGTCCTAGGACCAGTGTTATTCTTGGTATATGTAAATGACATGACGGACGAGATAGACTCAGAAGTGTCTCTGTTCGCAGATGATGTGAAATTAATGAGGAGAATCACATCGGAAAAGGACCAAGCAGGACTGCAAACAGACCTGGACAAGCTCGACATCTGGTCTAGCAACTGGCTTCTCGAATTCAATCCCACCAAATGCAAAGTCATGAAGATCGGAGAAGGGCAAAGAAGACCGATGACAGAGTACAGGCTAAGCGGACATGGGCTACAAAAATCGGCAAAGGAGAAAGACCTTGGGGTGAGTATAACGCCAAGCATGTCTCCGGAGGCACACATCAACCAGATAACTGCGGCAGCATATGGGCGACTGGAAACCTAAGATTAGCATTCCGTTACCTTAATAAGGAATCGTTCAAGACACTGTACACCGTGTACGTCAGGCCCATACTAGAATATGCAGCACCAGTTTGGAACCCACACCTGGTCAAGCACGTAAAGAAGTTAGAGAAAGTGCAAAGGTTTGCGACAAGGTTAGTTCCACAACTCAGGGGTCTGTCCTACGAAGAAAGGTTGAGGGAAATAGGACTAACAACACTGGAGGAAAGAAGGGTCAGAGGAGAGATGATAACGACATACAAAATACTGCGGGGAATTGACAAAGTAGACAGTGACAGGATGTTCCAGAGAGGGAACACAGAAACAAGGGGACACAACTGGAAGCTGAAGACTCAGATGAGTCAAAGGGATATTAAGAAGCATTTCTTCAGCCACAGTGTAGTCAGGAAGTGGAATAGTCTAGAGAAAGATATAGTGGAGGCAGTAACCATACATAGTTTTAAGACAAGGTATGATAAAGCTCATAGAGCAGGGAAAGCAGAGACCCAGTAGCAGACAGCGAAGAGGCGGGGCCAGGAGCTGAGTATCGACCCCTGCAACCACAATTAGGTTAGTACACACACATACACACACACACACTCAGTAGCAGTAGAACCTTTAGATTTTCTTGTAGTAGTAACATTATTATACTAGTATTAGTATAAGTATTAGTAATATTATTTTTTAGCATAATAATTGAGGCATAGAAGCATGATAATACAAATACACGCACAACGAAGACCGCTGACAGAGTACAGGCTAGGTGGACAAGGGCTACAAACCTCGGCAAAGGAGAAAGACCTTGGGGTGAGTATAACGCCAAGTACGTCTCCGGAGGCACACATCAACCAGATAACTGCGGAAGCATATGGACGACTGGCAAACCTAAGATTAGCGTTCCGTTACCTAAACAAGGAATCGTTCAAGACACTGTACACCGTGTACGTCAGGCCCATACTAGAATATGCAGCACCAGTCTGGAACCCACACCTGGTCAAGCACGTAAAGAAACTGGAGAAAGTGCAAAGGTTTGCGACAAGGCTAGTTCCACAACTTAGGGTCTGTCCTATGAAGAAAGGTTGAGGGAAATAGGACTAACAACACTGGAGGAAAGAAGGGTCAGAGGAGACATGATAACAACATACAAAATACTGCGTGGAATCGACAAGGTAGACAGGGACAGGATGTTCCAGAGAGGGAACACAGAAACAAGGGAACACAACTGGAAGCTGAAGACTCAGATGAGTCAAAGGGATGTTAGGAAGCATTTCTTCAGCCACAGAGTAGTCAGGAAGTGGAATAGTCTAGAGAAAGATATAGTGGAGGCAGGAACCATACATAGTTTTAAGACGAGGTATGATAAAGCTCATGGAGCAGGGAGAGCAGAGACCCAGTAGCGGAAAGTGAAGAGGCGGGGCCAGGAGCTGAGTCTCGACCCCTGCAACCACAATTAGGTGAGTACAATTAGGTGAGTACACACACACGCACACACCATTATAGGGTGGCAACTGTATACAAACACACACACACACACTTTGTGATAGTATCTCAGTGAGTGGCAGTATAATCTTCAGATTTTTATTGTATTAGTATCATTATTAGTATTAGAATAAGTACTAGTAATATTATATTAGCAGGGGCTCTGGTGGTCTGGTGGCTAAAGCTCTCGCTTCACACGGCGAGGGCCTGGGTTCGATTCCCAGCCAGGGCAGAAATGACGGCGTGTTTCTTTACACCTGCTTATCTATGTTCCCATCAGTAAAAATGGGTACTGGGTGTTAGCCTGACTGGTGTGAGTCGCATCCTAGGACACTGACCCCAATCTGCCCGAAATGCCAGCATAACATGGGACTTTCTATATAGTAGTATAGTCACTGATGTCAGCTAGGCCTGTATATCATGTACATGTACTTGTATAAATAAAGATATTATTATTATTATTATTAATAACTGAAGAAAGGAAAAAGATGGGGCAAGGGTCAAGCAGGTGACCGAAACCACCACCCCTCCCCCGTCCCCTTCAACCCCACCCCCCCCCGCGGCATATCCAACCTCCCACCCCCCTCCCTGCACCCCCTCCTATCTCCCTCTTCCTCTTCAAATATTTTCCTTCATCCCCCCCTCCCTTCCTCCCTTTTCCCCTTACAACCCACCCAATCCCACACCCAAAAACCCCCTCTCTCTTTTTTTCCCCCCTACCTTTTTTCTTTCCCCTCCCCGTTTTCCTTTTCCCACCGTTTTCCTTCCCCCCCTCACCCCTTCTCCTTCTAGCCCCTTCCCACATTTTCTCCACCCCATCCCTCTCCCCGGCCCCCCCCTCTCCCCCCTTACAACCCACCCACTACCACACTGCCATAATCTATATTTTTCCCTTTCCCCCCTACCCCCCCTTTCTCTTTTTTCTCCTTCCTTTTCCCCCCTTTTCCCCCCCCTCTATTACCCCCCTTCTTTTTCCCCCCCTT
>WNWK01022938.1:0-31774 GCA_009830355.1 Cherax destructor
TTAGCTTTTTTAACCGTCTAACACCAAAAAAACAAAAATGTTTAACAATGGGGAATATTTCAATCTAACATTTCACAAGAAGTAGAGAAGTGCCGAAGGACACTGATATCGGTCCCTCCCCTAGGAAGTTTTCCCCCTTTTTGTGCTTTATAAGATAGAAATAATTGGCTATCAAAATCTTGAAAAGGTATCATTAAAAACTTTAAACAAGCAATTAAACATTCGTGATTTACTTTTCCGATATAAAAACATCAAAAATTTTGATGAAAAATTTTTTTAAATTAAACAAGAGCTTTTGGGGTTAAATGGTTTTGTTGGTATACTCACGAAAAGGAATGCCGGTAGGGGGGGAAACAGAGTTCTTACCCCCTTGCCCAGCCTCTAAATTTGTACTGACGGGTGGATGCCCTTCAAGACTGTTACATTTAGTCACGAATCAAAAAAAGATTCGTTTCCACTATATCGTCTTAATACGAATGAAGACGTTTTTCCCAAAATATCCGGGAATTCGTCTGAGTTTTTTATCTTCCATCCACGACCTCTTTCCCCATTACCTTCGTATCAGTCTCACTTTGTCAATCCTCATAGTTTTTTTGATGGGTGGCATTCTAACTTGACTATAACTTTATACTTTCTGTTTTGATACTGAAAAATTATCAGTGTCTATGATGCGAAGTGGCGTCTTCATGGGTGTCAATGTTCTAACAAAAAAAATGTATTTAATTAAATTAAATGTTCAACTCTCTTAATCCCTGAGTTAACCCCCTTTTACTTCAATATTTCTACTTTAAACAGGATCTACATTTCTTAACATTCCTGATGTGAGATGGTCATCATAAGGATGGTAATTATAAATAATATTTATTCTTTTTTTTGGAAGCCCCCAACTTTCCGTAGTTACGAGTCGCTAGTGGAATGTTTGATATTTTCCGCGCAGCTGAAGTCTCGCTGCTCAGGGGGCCACATTTCATTACTTGGTGATTAAAAAGAAAAAAAACAGCCAGCTATATTCGCTGCCCTTTGTTTCCAAATTTTTTCAATAAACAACAAGAACATACGTCCTACTCCCTGAATACTTATTGCAATCTGCGGTTGAGTTCTTCATGTATTTCACTGTAACTTCCGTGAATGATGCCTTTCCTCATCCTCTTGGATTCTTCTGAGTCTCTCTTATTCCCCCTTTTTCCGGGGTTCTTAGGACTCGATATTTTTACTTTACTTTCTTCTTTAGTTTTTTTTTCGCTGCTCTGTTAATTGCCCAGATTTTCTTGGTAAGTTTCAATTAAACCCGCAGGGATGGGTAGTGGCGGGGGGGGAAAGATCTTGGGGCATGATGTTTTTTAAAACCCTTTTTTTTGGCCCCCAGCACATTCTGGAGGGGGTTTTGGGGCCCCCGGGGGGCCCGGTCCCGCCAGGCCACCGGGAAAATTAGGGCCCCTCAACCAGGCTGTTTGCGACCAACGTAAACCGATTACAAACCATAGCCCGCTGGTGGTCTGCTTTGGGTGCGTGTGTGCCCCTTTGAAGACAGCCGGGGGTCTTGGTAATCCCACTTATATATGCTGGGAGGCAGCGAACAGTCTTGGGCCCTAACCTTTTTATCCCCAGCATACTCTTGGTCCCTGCTTTTTTTTGGGAAATGTTGCACGCCTGCCGAGTCCTTTGTTTTCATCACGCTTCTGGATTTTCCTACTAAGTTCCTCTTAAAATTAATTCTGGAATCTTCTTATTCCCCTGTTTCCAGTACAGGTAGCCAATGTCAAATTTTTTTACACTTGAGTTCAACCCAGCCCGTGTCCAGGCTTCTCTGTGAGAACATACTAGCCAATCTCTTGCTACCCCCGCCCACAAAAACTATATAACTATCATAATCTGGTTGATCAAAATTATCTTGAAAAAAAAATTTTTTTTTAATGGTATATGGGATGTAATACCGGGAATTGAGTTGATAAAGACACTCAAAAAGCAATTGGGAAAATTTATTTAGACGATGTTTCACCTGCGCAGCATACTTTTTGTTTTCTGAGGAAGCGAAACGTCGTCCACTGTTGCTTGTGTCTTTATGAACTCACAATTTTAGTTTCCTCTTTAGGATTTCTTCCTTTATACGGGTAAACTTTTCCACTTGTTCCATGGTTGAAAATAGTGGGTGGGGTGATGAAATGTTCTCTTAGTTTTTACCATTATGTTTATCCTCACTTCATCTTGTCACTCTATATTTGCTCCCGTATCTCTCACTTCAGTAACTTATGTTCGTCAAATTAAAAAATCTAACTGACCAGTATTTCCCATGTAAAGTTTATGAATGTCTGTCTTGTCTCCGTCGCAAAGGGGCCCTGCGAGCGCTGAGTTGGTCACAGGGTTTATTTCCAAGATTCTCTCACTAGTAAAACATTTGTATGTTTTAATGCGGGTATCTGACTTGCCTTGAGGAAGGGGGAGCACAGAACACTAGTTTAAACCAGATAACCCGACTTTAAAGAATACCACCCCGTTACACAGATTTTTCCAAAATAATCATTTGTCTAAAGAGATGGAAAATACTGTTAATTTAAGTCATGGAAAGCCTGTTCTCATTTAACGGACAGGGATCGAGCCTCCATCAACAGTCACATACAATTATAAATTAAAAGTATTAGCCATTGAAAATTATGATCATTTTTTTCCCTACCCCAGATCACTCTGAAGGACTTAGAGCTTCTAATAATCTAGATGTTTCACTGCATAAACAACAATGAAATTTCTCTGTACATTACCAAATCTGTGTTTTCACTTGCCTTAAATGAGACCTTACTATGCAGCAATTTTATTTAAAAAGTACAAGTAACTTCAAATATAAAGTTTTTTTATTCAACCTTATCATTCTTCTTGCAATAATTTTTTCAACTACAGTGTTTCTGAAAAAGGGAAAAATCTTCCGACATGGTTGCACCAAGGTCCACTTTTTGTTGTTCTAAAGTGAGGGGTTTCGCTTTACATTCTGTTCCAGTTCATGCTTTTTTTTTTTTCTTTATTGGGGGAAAGGAATTCGTTCTGTTAACATCATACTGTTTTTTTGGCCCCCTAGTGTTAGTTTTATCGACTTGGGGTTGGCGAGTCCTCGAAAGGGGGCCACTACAAATCCTAGATATTTGGACATGATAATACAGTGCTATGAGTCGTCTGGTAGGGAATGAAAAAGAGAACTGGGGGGAGTTTGTGCATTGGTTGGATTGATAGGGTTTGGGGTACTGTCCCCGGGCCCCGGGTCTTTTCTAGTTGGTGACCTTGTGCCGACGAACACGACTTTTCTTTGTAGAGCCTTTTTATTTTCCTTTCTTGACATTTAAATCTCTGGGTCCCATTTGTTTGAAAGCTAATCTATCTACCTACTTTTTTCCCCGTTACCCATTTTCAGGCATCCGTCTTGACTCCCCTCTTTCCGTTAAACAAAAACCCCGGTGGGGTTTTAAAACCCCGGGCAGAGAGTCTCAAAACCCAGACCGTCAAAGCCAGTGGCTTCGCGACGGTCTGGAGTTTTGGCCTCTGACCCGGTTAAAACCCCTGGTATGGTTTTTCTTGCGTCTTTTTGCAGGCATCTTGCGTCTTATTTGCAAGCATCTTTCATCTTATTTGGGGATCTTGAGTCTTATTTGCAGGATCTTGAGTCTTATTTGCAGGCATCTTGCGTCTTATTTGCAGGCATCTTGCGTCTTTTTTGTTAACCTGGCCATTATTACATTTAAACCCCTTCCGTTAACCGTTAATTTTAAGGGACCCCCGAGTTAGAAAACCGGGGAGGCCCCAGAAAAAATTTCACTGAGGGGTACCCCCTGGGAAGGTTTTCCCTGAAGGGGCAGCCCGGGGGAATTATCCCGGGGGGCCCTGGGAAGGTATTTTCCCCGAAGGAGGCAGCCCTGAGAAGGTATTATCCCTGAAGGAAGCAGCCTTGAGGAAGGTATTATTCCTGAAGGGGCACCCCCTGAGGAAGGTATTATCCCTGAAGGAAGCAGCCTTGAGGAAGGTATTATTCCTGAAGGAGGCAGCCCTGAACAGTATCAACTCTGAGGGTGTCAGCGCTGATGATGCAGCCTTTGAGGAAGGCGCTGTGTATACTCACCAGTACTGTAAGGAGGTCCTGGGAGGTGGGTATACTCACCAGTACTGTAAGGAGGTCCTGGGAGGTGGTGTATCTCACCAGTACTGTAAGGAGGCCCTGGGGGGGTGGTGTATACTCACCAGTCTGTAAGGAGGCCCTGGGAGGTGGTGTATACTCACCAGTACTGTAAGGAGGCCCTGAGAGGTGGTGTATACTCACCAGTACTGAAAGGGGAGGCCCTGAGAGGTGGTGTATACTCACCAGTACTGTAAGGAGGCCCTGGGAGGTGGTGTATACTCACCAGTACTGTAAGGAGGCCCTGAGAGGTGGTGATACTCACCAGTACTGTAAGGAGGCCCTGGGAGGTGGTGTATACTCACCAGTACTGTAAGGAGGCCCTGGGAGGTGGTGTATACTCACCAGTACTGTAGGAGGGCGACGCGAGGGAGCCAGGTAGACGGTCCTTGCGACCACCAGGGGTGAGGGACGACGCTCCTGCCCACCCCTCTGCTTGTGTCGAGCCTTCAAGCAAATGTTAGGCCGGAGGCTACCACAAGGTTACTTTTAGTCACACACACTCCACTACAACACACTTGCATGCTACAATATACGACTTTACTACAAGTGGATGCCTACAACAAGGTATTATTGTAGGATGTATCCAAGATACATCACACATTATGATGTATATGATGAAATACAGAATGTATCACGGCCATACACTACATGGCTAAACTTGCTAGATTATTCAAACACACAAGTGTACTTGTTGCTAGGATATCCAAACACACAAGTGTCTTGTTGCTAGGTTATCCAAACACACAAGTGTACTTGTTGCAGGTTATCCAAACACACAAGTGTACTTGTTGCTAGGTTATCCCAAAAACAAGTGTACTTGTTGCTAGGTTATCAAACACAAGTGAACTTTTGCTAGGTTATCCAAACACAAGTGAACTTGTTGCTGGTTATCCAAACACAACTGCACTTGTTGCTAGGTTATCCAAACATAAGTGTAAATTGTTGCTAGGTTATCCAAACACAAGTGTACTTGTTGCTAGGTTATCCCAAAAACAAGTGTACTTGTTGCTAGGTTATCCAAACACAAGTGTACTTGTTGTTAGGTTATCCAAACACAATGTACTTGTTGCTGGTTATCCAAACACACGTGAACTTGTTGCTAGGTTATCAAAAACAAGGAACTTGTAGGGTTTTCCAAACATAAGTGTACTTGTTGCTTTGGTTATCCAAACACACGTGAACTTGTTGCTAGGTTATCCAAACACAAGTGAACTTGTTGCTAGTTACAAACACAAGTTTACTTGTTGCTAGGTTATCCAAACACAAGTTTATTGTTGCTAGGTTATCAAACACAAGTGAACTTGTTGCTGGTTATCAAACACAAGTGAACTTGTTGCTAGGTTATCCCAAAAACAAGTTTACTTGTTGCTAGGTTATCAAACACAAGTGAACTTGTTGCTAGGTTATCCAAACACAAGTGTACTTGTTGCTAGGTTATCCAAACACACGTGAACTTGTTGCTGGTTATCCAAACACAAGTGTACTTGTTGCTAGGTTATCCAAACACAAGTGTACTTGTTGCTAGGTTTATATAAAATTCATTGATCTGCAATAGAAGTATTTTTAGTATACTAAGTACACGACTCATCACTACTAGAGTCAAAAAAAACAAATGGTAAAGATGTTAGCAGAGGATTCTCACTAAATTACAAAAGATGAAGACAGTTAAGAAGTCAATGAGACAATACAAGTATTACTATCTTGGCTTATAGTACTTCATGAACTGCATCACAAGTGTGAGACATGACTGTCATATTGTCACACTCCACTCCTCACCCTATATTATATTAATCAACCAAATAAGAAGCAAAAACAATATTATATATATATATGTGTGTATATATATATATATATATATATATATATATATATATATATATATATATATATATATATAATATATGTATATATTGTGTGTGTGTGTGTGTGTGGTGCCGAATAGGTAAAACTGGTAAATTAGCAAGAACTCATTTAAAATTAAGTCCTTTCTAAAATTTTATCTTATACGTTTAGATATACGTATATTTTTTCATTTACGTAAATGTAAGAATTAACAATTTTGTACCAAAAGAACCTAGAAAAACTTACCTAACCTTATTATAACAAACGCAATTTAATCTAATCTAATCCAACTAAATATATTTTAGGTAAGTTTACAATAATTTAATAATAAACAAACACAATGAAATATATTTTTTCGTTAGATTCAGAATGATTTTTGCGAAATTATTGCATACACAAATTTTCGCTTGTCTTATTCGATAAGAAGAGCGTTGCTATTTAAGCCAGAATCGCAAGTTTACCTATTCGGCACGACATATATATATATATATATATATATATATATATATATTGTGTGTGTGTGTGTGTAACGCAAGGCAATACCAACAATAAGTATAACAACATCAAGGAACTAGGCACTGCACCACTGAGAGAGTACTCAGTGGCACTCTGTCCCGTGGAGAGTGCCTCCTGGCTCTCACTGAAGGACGAGGCACTGTGTTTGACTCACCTGTCTTGCGAAGTGGGAAGTCGTCCTCGAACTTGCCGAGTACGTTGCCGGAGTCCTGTGTGAGTACGGTGGACTCACGTTAATCAAGGAGGAGGTGTTAGGCTTGTCCAAGGTAGGCTGTGTTGGCAGCCTGGTGAGTGTGTGGGGGTGGTGGTGGCGGTGGAGTATTTGGGTAGTAGTTGTGGTGGAGGAGTATTTAGATGGTAGTGGTGGTGGAGTATTTGGGTAGTGGTTGTGGTGGAGGAGTATTTAGATGGTAGTGGTGGTGGAGGAGTATTTGGGTAGTGGTTGTGGTGGAGGAGTATTTAGATGGTAGTGGTGGTGGAGGAGTATTTGGGTAGTGGTTGTGGTGGAGGAGTATTTAGATGGTAGTGGTGGTGGAGGAGTATTTGGGTAGTAGTTGTGGTGGAGGAGTATTTAGATGGTAGTGGTGGTGGAGGAGTATTTAGATGGTAGTGGTGGTGGAGAGTATTTGGGTAGTGGTTGTGGTGGAGGAGTATTTGGGTAGTAGTGGTGGAGTGTATGGGTTGTGGTGGGGGTTGTGGGTTGTTGAATGTGGGATGGTCATTGTCGAGGAGAGGGTTGGGAGGTAAGGATTTTGAGGAGACAGTGAGGGGAGGATTCCAAGGAAAAAGGAGCGATGATTTGGGAGGGGACAGGAACAGGAGTGAGGGGAAGGGAGGGGAGACGAAGGAAGAAATACAATTGACTACAACTCATAGCATGCAGGTTATTGTTGTTGCTCCCATACTCATAGTGGTAGTGGTGGTGGTGTTGTATGGTGATGGTGGTAGTGAGTGGTGGTGATGTATGGTGATGGTGGTAGTGAGTGGTGGTGATGTATGGTGATGGTGGTAGTTGTTATGATTAGCATGTTGAGTGGTGGTGGTTATGGTGGTCAGGTGAATTTGTGATGGTTGTGGTTAATGGATGGTTATGGTGAATGGATGGTTGTGGTGAAATGTATGGTTGTGGTGAATGGATGGTTGTGGTGAAATGGATAGTTGTGGTGAATGGATGGTGGTGAGTGGATGGTTGTGGTGAATGGATGGCTGTGGTGAAATGTATGGTTGTGGTGAATGGATGGTTGTGGTGATTGGATGGTTGTGGTGAATGGATGGTTGTGGTGAATGGATAGTTGTGGTGAATGGATGGTTGTGGTGAAATGGATGGTTGTGGTGAATGGATGGTTGTGGTGAAATGGATGGTTGTGGTGAATGGATGGTTGTGGTGAATGGATGGTTGTGGTGAATGGATGGTTGTGGTGAAATGTATGGTTGTGGTGAATGGATGGTTGTGGTGAAATGGATGGTTGTGGTGAATGGATGGTTATGGTGAATGGATGGTTGTGGTGAAATGTATGGCTGTGATGAATAAATGGTTGTGGTGAAATGGATGGTTGTGGTGAATGGATGGTTATGGTGAATGGATGGTTGTGGTGAAATGTATGGCTGTGATGAATAAATGGTTGTGGTGAAATGGATGGTTGTGGTGAATGGATGGTTGTGGTGAAATGTATGGTTGTGGTGAATGGATGGTTGTGGTGAATGGATGGTTGTGGTGAATGGATGGTTGTGGTGAATGGATGGTTGTGGTGAATGGATGGTTGTGGTGAATGGATGGTTGTGGTGAATGGATGGTTGTGGTGAATGGATGGTTGTGGTGAATGGATGGTTGTGGTGAATGGATGGTTGTGGTGAATGGATGGTTGTGGTGAAGGGATGGTTGTGGTGAATGGATGGTTGTGGTGAATGGATGGTTGTGGTGAATGGATGGTTGTGGTGAATGGATGGTTGTGGTGAATGGATGGTTGTGGTGAATGGATGGTTGTGGTGATAGAAAAAATGTTTAGCTAATAGGTAGAATGATAAACACGAAGATGAATTTTAGAATAATTTATCGAATACATGGAATGTCTGGTTGACATTAGAATGTCTAGTTGACACTTAGAATGTCAAGTTGACACTTAGAATGTCTGGTTGACACTTAGAATGTCTGGTTGACACTTGAATGTCTAGTTGACACTTAGAATGTCTGGTTGACATAGAATGTCTGGTTGACACTTAGAATGTCTAGTTGACATAGAATGTCTGGTTGACATTAGAATGTCTAGTTGACACTTAGAATGTCTGGTTGACACTTAGAATGTCTAGTTGACACTTAGAATGTCTAGTTGACATTAGAATGACTGGTTGACACTTAGAATGTCTGAGTTGACACTTAGAATGTCTGGTTGATACCTAGAATGACTGTTGACACTTAGAATGTCTGTTGACACTTAGAATTCTGTTGACACTTAGAATATCTGGTTGACACCTAGAATGACTGTTTGACACTTAGAATGTCTGTTGACACTTAGAACGTCTGTTGACACTTAGAATGTCTGTTGACACTTAGAATGTCTGTTGACACTTAGAATGTCTGGTTGACACTTAGAATGTCTGAGTTGACACTTAGAATGTCTGTTGACACTTAGAATGTCTAGTTGACACTTAGAATGTCTAGTTGACACTAGAATGTCTGGTTGACACTTAGAATGTCTGGTTGACACTTAGAATGTCTAGTTGACACTAGAATGTCTAGTTGACACTAGAATGTCTAGTTGACACTTAGAATGTCTGGTTGACACTTAGAATGTCTGTTGACACTTAGAATGTCTAGTTGACACTAGAATGTCTAGTTGACACTTAGAATGACTAGGTTGACACTTAGAATGTCTAGTTGACACTTAGAATGTCTGGTTGATACCTAGAATGACTGTTTGACACTTAGAATGTCTAGTTGACACTTAGAATGTCTGATTGACACTTAGAATGTCTGGTTGACACCTAGAATGACTGTTTGACACTTAGAATGTCTGGTTGACACTAGAACGTCTGATTGACACTTAGAATGTCTGGTTGACACCTAGAATGACTGGTTGACACTTAGAATGTCTGGTTGACACTTAGAATGACTGGTTGACACTTAGAATGACTGGTTGACACGTAGAATGACTGGTTGACATATAGAAGGACTGGTTGACACGTAGAATGACTGGTTGACACATAGAATGACTGGTTGACACTTAGAATGACTGGTTGACACTTAGAATGACTGGTTCACACTTAGAATGACTGGTTGACACCTAGAATGACTGGGTGACACTTAGAATGTCTAGTTGACACTTAGAATGTCTGGTTAACACCTAGAATGACTGGTTGACACTTAGAATGTCTGATTGACACTTAGAATGTCTGGTTGACACCTAGAATGACTGGGTGACACTTAGAATGACTAGTTGGTACTTAGAATGACTGGTTGACACCTAGAATGACTGGTTGACATATAGAATGACTGGTTGACACGTAGAATGACTGGTTGACACATAGAATGACTGGTTGACACATAGAATAACTGGTTGACACTTAGAATGACTGGTTGACACTTAGAATGACTAAGTGACACTTAGAATGAGACTGGTTGGCACTTAGAATGACTGGTTGACACTTAGAATGACTGGTTGACACCTAGAATGACTGGTTGACACCTAGGATGACTGGGTTGACACTCAGAATGACTGGTTGACACTAGAATGACTGGTTGACACCTAGAATGACTGGTGACACTTAGAATGACTGGTTGGCACTTAGAATGACTAGTTGACACTAGAATGACTGGTTGACACCTAAATGACTGGTTGACATCTAGAATGACTGGTTGACACATAGAATGACTGATTGATGACTGGTGAATTTAGAATGACTGGTTGACACTTAGAATGACAACTGGTGACACTAGAATGACTGGTTGACACTAGAATGACTGGTTGACCTAGAATGACTGGTTGACCAACATGACTGGTAGCACTAGAATAATGGTTGACACTTAGAATGACTGGTTGACACCTAGAATTACTGGTTGACATCTAGAATGACTGGTGACACTTAGAATGACTGGTTGACACTTATAATGGCTGGTTGACACCTAGAATGACTGGGTGATATTATAAATGCTGGTTGCACTAGAATGACTGGGTGAACTTAGAATGACTGGTTGACACCTAGAAAGACTGGTTGACACTTAGAAGACTGGCTGACATCTATAATGACTGGCTGACACCTCAATGACTGGCTGACCCCTAGAATGACTGGCTGAGGGAACTCAAGTGTGCTGGTGGATGAAGGTCAGAAATAAATCAGACATAAATAGGAAGGTGAAAACAAGCAGGGAAGGCAGAGAGGTCGCACCAGCCAACAGGCAGGGAAGGCAGAGTGGTCGCACCAGCCAACAGGCAGGGAAGGCAGAGAGGTCGCACCAGCCAACAGGCAGGGAAGGCAGAGAGGTCGCACCAGCCAACAGGCAGGGAAGGCAGAGAGGTCGCACCAGCCAACAGGCAGGGAAGGCAGAAAGGTCGCACCAGCCAACAGGCAGGGAAGGCAGAGAGGTCGCACCAGCCAACAGACAGGGAAGGCAGAGAGGTCGCACCAGCCAACAGGCAGGGAAGGCAGAGAGGTCGCACCAGCCAACAGACAGGGAAGGCAGAGAGGTCGCACCAGCCAACAGGCAGGGAAGGCAGAGAGGTCGCACCAGCCAACAAGCAGGGAAGGCAGAGAGGTCGCACCAGCCAACAGACAGGGAAGGCAGAAGGTCGCACCAGCCAACAGGCAGGGAAGGCAGAGGGTCAGCCACGCAGCAACAACAAGGGAAGGCAGAGAGGTCGCACCAGCCAACAGGCAGGGAAGGCAGAGAGGTCGCACCAGCCAACAGACAGGGAAGGCAGAGAGGTCGCACCAGCCAACAGCAGGGAAGGCAGAGAGGTCGCACCAGCACAAGCAGGAAGGAGAGGTCGCACCAGCCAACAGGCAGGAAGGCAGAGAGGTCGCACCAGCCAACAGCAGGGAAGGCAGAGAGGTCGCACCAGCCAACAGACAGGGAAGGCAGAAGTGCACAGCAACAGGAGGGAAGGCAGAAGGTCGCACCAGTAGACAGAAGGCAGAAGTCGCACCAGACAGAGCAGGGAAGGCAAGAAGGTCACCAGAACAGACAGGCGGAAGGCAGAGGATCGCACCAGCCAACAGACAGGAAGCAAGGGTCGACCAGCCAACAGGCAGGGAAGGCAGAGAGGTCGCAAGTAACAGGCAGAGAGGGTCGCACCAGCAACAGGCGGGAAGGCAGGAGGTCGCACCAGCAACAGACAGGGAAGGCAGAAAGGGCACTGGCAGAACAGGCGGAGGAAGGCAGAGGTCGCACCAGCCAACGAGACGAGGAAAGGCGAGAGGTCGACCAGCAACGGCAGGAAGGCAGAGGTCGCTGGATGAACAAGGGAAGGAGCAAGGTCTAGCAAGCAAGACAGGAAGGCAAGAGGTCGCACCAGCCAAAGCAGAAGGCAGAGTCGAAGGACAGGAAGGCAGAGTCGCACCAGCCAACAGGCAGGAGGAAGGCCAAACAAGACGGAAGGCAGAGTGCACAGCCAACAGACAGGGAAGCAGAGAGGTCGCACTGCCAAGCAGCGGAAGGCAAAGGTCGCAAGCCAACAAGCAGGGAAGGCAAGAGGTCGCACCAGCCAACAGGCAGGGGAAGGCAGAGGTCGCACCAGCCAACAGCAGGGAAGGCAGAAAGGTCGCACCAAGCCAACAGCAGGAAGGCAGAGGTGCACCAGCCACAGGCAGGAAGGCAAGAGGTGCCAGCCAACAGACAGGGAAGCAGGAGGTGCACCAGCCAGGCAGGAGGCAGGAGGTCGCACCAGCCAAGACAGGGAAGCAGAGGTCGCACCAGCCACAGGCGGGAAGGCAGAGGGTCGCACCAGCCGAAGCAGGGAAGGCAGAGAGGTCGCACCAGCCAACAGACAGGAAGGCAGAGGTCGCACCAGCCAACAGGCAGGGAAGGCAGAAGGTCGCATCAGCCAACAGACAGGAAGGCAGAGAGTGCACCAGCCAACAGGCAGGGAAGGCAGAGGTCGCACCAGCCAACAGACAGGGAAGCAGAGGATCGCACCAGCCAACAAGCAGGGAAGGCAGAAGGTCGACCAGCCAACAAGCAGAGGAAGGCAAGAGGTCGCACCAAGCCAACAGGCAGGGAAGGCAGAAAGGTCGCACCAGCCAACAAAGGGAAGGCAGAGGGTCGCACCAGCCAACAGGCAGGGAAGGCGAGAGGTGCACCAGCCAACAGGCAGGAAGGCAGAGAGTCGCACCAGTAACAGGCAGGGAAGGCAGAGAGGTCGCACCAGCCAACGACAGGAAGGCAGAGGGTCGACCAGCCAACAGGCAGGGAAGGCAGAGAGGTCGCACCAGCCAACAGGCAGAGAGGTCGCACCAGCCAACAGGCAGGGAAGGCAGAGAGGTCGCACCAGCCAACAGACAGGGAAGGCAGAGAGGTCGCACCAGCCACTTCAAAATGATCAAAATTAGATTTAAAAATTCTGTAGAAGAGTGGACTGGGAAAAGTTATGAAGATGAGATGTGAGTGAAGAAAGGATCGTGAAGTGAAGCAAGGGTCGTGAAGTGAAGCAAGGATCGTGAAGTGAAGCAAGGATCGTGAAGTGAAGCAAGGGTCGTGAAGTGAAGCAAGGATCGTGAAGTGAAGCAAGGGTCGTGAAGTGAAGCAAGGGTCGTGAAGTGAAGCAAGGGTCATGGAGTGAAGCAAGGGTCATGGAGTGAAGCAAGGGTCGTGGAGTGAAGCAAGGGTCGTGGAGTGAAGCAAGGGTCGTGAAGTGAAGCAAGGGTCGTGAAGTGAAGCAAAGGTCGTGAAGTGAAGCAAGGGTCGTGGAGTGAAGCAAGGGTCGTGAAGTGAAGCAAGGGTCGTGGAGTGAAGCAAGGGTTGTGAAGTGAAGCAAGGGTCGTGGAGTGAAGCAAGGGTCGTGAAGTGAAGCAAGGGTCGTGGAGTGAAGCAAGGGTCGTGGAGTGAAGCAAGGGTCGTGGAGTGAAGCAAGGGTCGTGAAGTGAAGCAAGGGTCATGGAGTGAAGCAAGGGTCGTGGAGTGAAGCAAGGTTCGTGGAGTGATGCAAGGGTTGTGAAGTGAAGCAAGGGTCGTGGAGTGAACCAAGGGTCGTGAAGTGAAGCAAGGGTCGTGAAGTGAAGCAAGGGTCGTGGAGTGAAGCAAGGGTCGTGAAGTGAAGCAAGGTTCATGGAGTGAAGCAAGGGTTGTGAAGTGAAGGGTCGTGAAATGAAGCAAGGGTCGTGGAGTGAAGCAAGGATCGTGAAGCGAAACAAGGGTTGTGAAGTGAAGCAAGGGTCGTGAAGCGAAACAAGGGTCGTGAAGCAAGGGTCGTAGGGTGAATCAAGAGTCGTAAATTAAAGTAAGGGTTGTGAAGCCAAGGTCGTGAAGTGAATCAAGAGTCGTGAAATGATGAAAATGGTGACAGTGATGGTGTTGGTGGTGACAGTGATGGTGTTGGTGGTGACAGTGATGGTGTTGGTGGTGACAGTGATGGTGTTGGTGGTGACAGTGATGGTGTTGGTGGTGACAGTGATGGTGTTGGTGGTGACAGTGATGGTGTTGGTGGTGACAGTGATGGTGTTGGTGGTGACAGTGATGGTTAACAACAGATCATGTGTGCTACAGTATACCCAACACACCAGATATAATAGTGAAGGATGAGTGAGGTGGTAATGACTCAACAGGTGGGTGGGTCATTAACACAACAGGTGGGTGGTCAGTCATTAACACAACAGGTGGTTGGGTCATTAACACAACAGGTGGGTGGTCAGTCATTAACACAACAGGTGGGTGGTCAGTCATTAACACAACAGGTGGGTGGGTCATTAACACAACAGGTGGGTGGTCAGTCATTAACACAACAGGTGGGTGGTCAGTCATTAACACAACAGGTGGGTGGTCAGTCATTAAACCAACAGGCGGGTAGTTAGTCGTTAACACAACAGGTGGGTGGTCAGTCATTAACACAACAGGTGGGTGGTCAGTCATTAAACCAACAGGCGGGTGGTTAGTCGTTAACACAACAGGTGGGTGGTCAGTCATTAACACAACAGGTGGGTGGTCAGTCATTAACACAACAGGTGGGTGATCAGTCATTAACACAACAGGTGGGTGGTCAGTCATTAACACAACAGGTGGGTGGTCAGTCATTAACACAACAATTGGGTGGTCAGTCATTAACACAACAGGTGGGTGGTTAGTCGTTAACACAACAGGTGGGTGGTCAGTCATTAACACAACAGGTGGGTGGTCAATCATTAACACAACAGTTGGGTGGTCAGTCATTAACACAACAGTTGGGTGGGTCATTAACACAACAGGTGGGTGGGTCAGCCATTAACACAACAGGTGGGTGGTCAGTCATTAACACAACAGGTGGGTGGGTCATTAACACAACAGGTGGGTGGTCAGTCATTAACACAACAGTTGGGTGGGTCATTAACACAACAGTTGGGTGGTCAGTCATTAACACAACAGTTGGGTGGGTCATTAACACAACAGGTGGGTGGGTCAGCCATTAACACAACAGGTGGGTGGTCAGTCATTAACACAACAGGTGGGTGGGTCATTAACACAACAGGTGGGTGGTCAGTCATTAACACAACAGGTGGGTGGGTCATTAACACAACAGGTGGGTGGTCAGTCATTAACACAACAGGTGGGTGGGTCATTAACACAACAGGTGGGTGGGTCATTAACACTACAGGTGGGTGGTCAGTCATTAACACAACAGGTGGGTGGGTCATTAACACAACAGGTGGGTGGCATTACACAACAGGTGGATGGCCAGTCATTAACACAACAGGTGGGTGGTCAGTCATTAACACAACAGGTGGGTGGGTCATTAACACAACAGGTGGGTGGGTCATTAACACAACAGGTGGGTGGTCAGTCATTAACACAACAGGTGGTGGGTCAGTCATTAACACAACAGGTGGGTGGTCAGTCATTAACACAACAGGTGGGTGGTCAGTCATTAACACAACAGGTGGGTGGGTCATAAACACAACAGGTGGGTGGTCAGTCATTAACACAACAGGTGGGTGGGTCAGTCATTAACACAACAGGTGGGTGGTCAGTCATTAACACAACAGGTGGGTGGGTCAGTCATTAACACAACAGGTGGGTGGGTCAGTTATTAACACAACAGGTGGGTGGTCAGTCATTAACACAACAGGTGGGTGGGTCAGTCATTAACACAACAGGTGGGTGGTCAGTCATTAACACAACAGGTGGGTGGTCAATCATTAACACAACAGGTGGGTGGGTCATTAACACAACAGGTGGGTGCACCACTCATTTATCATTTTAAAGACAAACATTTTTCACGAATTCATGTCATTGAAATACTGAATATAATAATTTTGATTAAATATATTCGTTCCCCCTCTTCCTCTCTCTCTCTCTCTCTCTCTCTCTCTCTCTCTCTCTCTCTCTCTCTCTCTCTCTCTCAACCCCTTGCATCTTGACACTAAATATAGACGTAAAGAAGAGGTTGTCATAGCAACGGTTGGGTGGTGGAGGGAGGCAGGTGATACACACACACACACACACACACACACACACACACACACACACACACACACACACACACACACACACACATACACACACACACACACACACACACATACACACACACACACACACATACACACACCGCCCCCGGTGGCCCAGTGGTAAAGCTCTTGCTTCACGCACGGAGGGGCCGGGTTCAATTCCCGTGGGGCAGAAACATTTCGAAGTGTTTCCTTACACACATACACACACATACATACAACAGGCCTAGTGTCTAATTGACATGTGCCTAGGACAAAATGGTAACTAACTAACTAACACACACACATCTAACACAACATGGTGCACTGCATAACATAGAGCTGGTCCATAAGTGGGGTGCCACGGGTAGGGTGCCACTGGTGGGTGCCACGGGTGGTGTGCCACAGGTGGGGTGCCACGGGGGTCATCACTCACCAGTTACGTAGGTTGGAGGTGCCAGCAGCAGTTCCCGCCGCCGCTGCCGCCCCCGTCGCTGCTGCCTCTCGCTGTTTCTTTTGTAGTATGACCTCCTGTAGGATACTTTATATTAGTATGACCTCCTGTAGGATACTTTATATTAGTATGACCTCCTGTAGGATACTTTATATTAGTATGACCTCCTGTAGGATACTTTATATCAGTATGACCTCCCGTAGGATACTTTATATTAGTATGACCTCCTGTAGGATACTTATATCAGTATGACCTCCTGTAGGATACTTTATATTAGTATGATCTCCTGTAGGATACTTTATATCAGTATGACCTCCTGTAGGATACTTTATATTAGTATGACCTCCTGTAGGATACTTTATATTAGTATGACCTCCTGTAGGATACTTTATATTAGTATGACCTCCTGTAGGATACTTTATATTAGTATGACCTCCTGTAGGATACTTTATATTAGTATGACCTCCTGTAGGATACTTTATATCAGTATGACCTCCTGTAGGATACTTTATATTAGTATGACCTGTAGGATACTTTATATTAGTATGACCTCCTGTAGGATACTTTATATTAGTATGACCTCCTGTAGGATACTTTATATTAGTATGACCTCCTGTAGGATACTTTATATTAGTATGACCTCCTGTAGGATACTTTATATTAGTATGACCTGTAGGATACTTTATATTAGTATGACCTCCTGTAGGATACTTTATATTAGTATGACCTCCTGTAGGATACTATATATTAGTATGACTCCTGTAGAGATACTTTATATTAGTATGACCTCCTGTAGGATACTTTATATCAGTATGACCTCCTGTAGGATACTTTATATTAGTATGACCTCCTGTAGGATACTTATATTAGTATGACCTCCTGTAGGATACTTTAGATCAATATGACCTCCTGTAGGATACTCTACATCAGTATGACCTCCTGTAGGATACTTTATATTAGTATGACCTCCTGTAGGATACTCTACATCAGTATGACCTGTAGGATACTCTACATCAGTATGACCTCCTGTAGGATACTCTACATCAGTATGACCTCCTGTAGGATACTCTACATCAGTATGACCTGTAGGATACTCTGCATCAGTATGACCTCCTGTAGGATACTCTACATCAGTATGACCTCCTGTAGGATACTCTACATCAGTATGACCTCCTGTAGGATACTCTACATCAGTATGACCTCCTGTAGGATACTTTATATTAGTATGACCCCCTGTAGGATACTTTAGATCAATATGACCTCCTGTAGGATACTCTACATCAGTATGACCTCCTGTAGGATACTTTATATTAGTATGACCTCCTGTAGGATACTCTACATCAGTATGACCTCCTGTAGGATACTCTACATCAGTATGACCTCCTGTAGGATACTCTACATCAGTATGACCTCCTGTAGGATACTCTACATCAGTATGACCTCCTGTAGGATACTTTTACATCAGTATGACCTGCAGGATACTCTACATCAGTATGACCTCCTGTACGATAATCTACATCAGTATGACCTGTAGGATACTCTACATCAGTATGACCTATGGGATACTCTACATCAATATGACCTCCTATGGGATACTCTACATCAGTATGACCTCCTATGGGATACTCTACATCAGTATGACCTCCTATGGTATACTCACATCAGTATGACCTCCTATGGGATACTCTACATCAGTATGACCTCCTGTAGGATACTCTACATCAGTATGACCTCCTATGGGATACTTTACATCAGTATGACCTCCTAGGGATACACTACATCAGTATGACCTTATTATAGTAATGACCTCTCTTCATACATGCATGATAAACAAGGAAAGTCTGCCAAGCAATAATAATCAGACTTGTAGTTGGTGAAAGCCTCAACAATATCCTTACATTAACTCTTGATAGATAAAGCAAGGTCGGCTTGAGCCCTTGTTAACCCATGACCTATGTGTACCTTGGTCTACCAGTATACCATGCTACCACCCACACATCTATCATCACAGCTGACACACCACACATCTATCATCACAGCTGACACACCACACATCTATCATACAGCTGACACACCACGGCAGTGAGCACTGTGCCACAATAGCTACTACACTAGCAGATATAAGATACATATGCTACGCTGCTAGAGTTTCGACCCTCGTTTACCCATAGGCAGATAAATATTTATTTTTACATATGTAATATGTGAACTACTGTAGTGTTTTGTAAGGAAAGAACAATAAACATCTGCTCTTGTGTCACGTCTTAACACTAAACACTCACATCAATTTAAAACAAATGTGTTTTATTTGTTTTTTATGTGACTAATATATTTTACAGTTTACTTTTTCAATTATGTCTATTATATTTCTCCTTTGTTCAAATAAAAAATTTTTTGCTAAACAATGTTTTTGTTCAATAAAGTATTTTTTTTTACTTTAATATCAAGTTATGTTAGGTTTGCTGTGCTCACACCAACAACCAACCCTAATTAACGAATCTTACCTTATAAAACCTAACCGTAAACAAGGGTAAAGTCATAACCAGCCGGTCTCGACCGAGCCGGGGGGGCGTTGCCCCCCAAAACCCCTCTGCAGGTAAACTCCAGGTGAAGTTTAAATAAACTAGTCAGCTATCATTAACACAATTTAAAACACAATAACACACTGTATGGACAAAAAACGCCCACGGGCCAAAAACCCAAAGTTGTGAAAAAGACAAGTCTGCTGTCACAAGTAAAACAAAGGGTTCGTTAAACCCAAGGATGATAAATAAGCACTTGTGAACACTTGGGATCTTTATTGTGGAACGTTTCCCAACCAGTACTTCCCAGCCCCTCAGGCTGGGGACTGATTCCCTTTAAAACTCCCCCTCTTTCAACCATTTTTCTCTGTACTGGACTGGGGACCCCACGGGTGGGCGAAACTTTTTCCCTAAAATACCCAGTTTTTTGTTTTAATTCTCATACCCAAACCAACAGGTGACCTTAAATGGCCAAACTGCTGTAGGGCCCCCGCAGTGATGACCTGGGGGGACTGACCGGGAGTCTTTTTGACCTCGGGGGGGCGACGGCAGCTGCTCGTCTTGTCTTTTCTTCTTGAGTGTTTGTCTTTTATCCCCTTCCCTGCTTCCCAGCCGCTCCCCCTTGCTCGTTATTCTGCTTTTCCCGGGTTGCTGTTGGGGGAAAAGTGGCACGTTGGGGCCAGGTTATATTATCACACACACACACACACACACACATACACACGGGGCCCCTTGGAGGCGGGGTTCCACGGGGGCATCCTAGACCAGTGTAGTTTTTTGGTATACGTATGTGAATCTATAACGGAAGGATAGACTCGGGAATTTTTGTTTGCAGATGAGGGGAAGATTGAGGAAAATTAAATCGGATGAGGATCGGAAGGACTCAAAGAGACCAGCACTGCAGGCCGGTCCAACAACTGGCTCCTTAATTTAACTCCTCCAAATGCAAAATCATGAAGATCGGAAAGGGGGAAAGAAGACGGCAACAGAGTATAGGGAGGGGGAAGGGCTGCAAACCACCAAGGAAAAAGGGTCTTTTGGGGAGTATAAACCGAGCACATCTGTGAGCAGATCAACCGAAAAGCTGACATATGGGCGCCTGGCAACCCAAGAATAGGTTCCATACCTCGAAGAATCGTTCAAAACTCTGTAAAGGGGTCAGGGCCCTATTGGGTATGCAGAACCGTTTGGAACCACACCTGGTCAAACACATCAAGAAATTAAAAAATGGAAAGGGTTTTAACAAGACTAGTCCCAAGCTAAAGGGGGAAAGTCCTACGAAAAAAGGTTATGGGGAAAACGGCCTGACGACACTGGAGGACAGGAGGGGTTTGGAAGCAAAAAACATATAAAACTTGGGGGAATTGACAAGGGGGAAGCGGGGTTCCAGGATGGACAAAAAGGGGTCCAAAATTTAAATTTTAAGCTAGATATCAAAAATGTTAGGTATTTTTTGTCAAGTTGGGAAGGGGAAAAATATCTGAAAGGGCGAATGGAGCAGAACCAACATATTTTTAAGACGAGGTTTGATAAAACTCTGGGGCAAAGGGAAAAAGTACAAGGCAGTGGGGCGGGGCCAGCTATGAAACCCCCGTCCAAAATAGGTGAGTAAATAGGGATACACACACACACACACCCCACCCCGACAAGTGCCTTTGACAACTGGTAACTCACACACACACTCCATTCACTCGCACACAAAAAACAAAAACAGACCAATTGTCCATCGACAAGTGTCTTTTACATCTGGAACAACAGAGGTGCTCCCTGGAGTATTTAAGCCTTTCCCTGGGTGAGTACACGCACCCCAAAGGAAATGGAACAAACATCATAAACAGTTTTAAGGATAGATACGACGGCAGGGAAATTTTCGACACCAGTGGTAGGTTTATGGGCCCGTCCGGGGGCTGCCCGGCCCCCCAACCGCCTAGGGGGATGACATGCAGCTCAAACATCAAATGATGTAGTTGACGTTTTGGCAGTAAAGATTGAAAACCAAAACCTTGTCATTGTGGTTGTATACAAGCCTCTGGATACAACTTCCCAGCAATTCCAGGAACAGCTTTTTAAAATTGACCACTGTCTGGAAAATCTCCCAACTCCTGCCCCAAACATCTTGATACTGGTGGATTTCAACTTGAGACACCTAAAATAGTATCTTAGCAGAGATCATCCCAGGAGGCAGCTCAGATGAAAATTCACACACACATGAGCTATTAAATCTCTCCACCAAATTCACCTTAAACCAACAAATATTAGAGCCTACAAGACTAGAAAATACGCTGGACCTCATCTTCACTAACAACGACAATTTGATATGTAATATAATATATCAAAGATATTACACTCAGATCACAACATAATAGAGGTACAGACATGTATGCACAGGGCTCCTGAGGGTGTCTTCACAAAATTCAACTTCAATAACAAAAACATACAATGGGAACAAATCAACCATGTTCTAAATAAAACAAGCTGGAAATATATCCTAAACAACACAGATCCGAACATTTGCCTAAAAAAAATAAACATACACAGATGACAGCCAAGAAATAAATGAGATACTAAAGTTCCAATACGACTTTAGTGAGCCGTTACCCAGACTAAGGGTAGACAATCCAAATTAATTCTTTATGAGCGAGACCCAAAATTTGATCATCTCAAAAATATCTGATATTATCCTAACACCACAAGACTTTGAAAAGGCAATAAATGACATGCCCATGCACTCTTCCCCAGGCCCAGACTCATGGAACTCCGTGTTCATCAAGAACTGCAAGATGCCCTTGTCACGTACATTCAGCATTCTATGAAGAGGGAGCATGGACACAGGGGTTATCCCACTCTCACTAAAAACAACATAGCCCCACTCTACAAAGGTGGCAGTAAAGCAATTGCAAAGAACTACAGACCGATAGCACTAACATCCTATATCATTAAAAATCTTTGAAAGGGTTCTAAAAAGCAAGATCGTCAACCACCTAGACACCCATCAATTACACAACCCAGGGCAACACGGGTTTAGAGCAGTAGAGCAGGTCGCTCCCGACTGTCCCAGCTACTGGACCACTATGACAAAGTCCTGGATTCTATAACGTATAAACAAAATACAGATGTAGTATACACAGACTTTGCAAAAGCCTTCGACAAGTGTGACCATGGTGTAATAGCGCAAAAATTTGTGATAAAGGAATAACAGGAAAAGTTGGCAGAATGATCTATAACTTCCTGACAAATGGAACACAAAGAGTAATAGTAAACAGAGTAAAGCCTGAAGCAGCTACAGTGAAAACCTCTAAACCACAAGGCACAGTACTCGCTCCAATCCTATTCCTCATCCTCATATCTGACATAGACAGAGATGTAAGACAGTTCCGTGTCTTCCTTTGCGAATGACACCCGAATTGCCATGACAGTGTCCTCCTTCGAAGACACGGCAAGACTCTAAGCGGACATCAACCAAATCTTCAAATGGGTCACTCAAAACAATATGAAGTTCAATGAAGAGAAATTTCAACTACTCAGATATGGAAAAGTTGAGGAAATTAAATCTGTATCAGGTTATACAACAAATTCTAACCATACAATAGAGCGAAAAAGTAATGTGAAGGACCTGGGAGTGATAATGGCAAAGACCACAACAATGTATCTACAGCATTTGCTAGGAAAATGATAAGATGGATAATGAGAACCTTCAAAACTAGGGACGCCAAGCCCATGATAATTCTCTTCAAATCGCTTGTTCTCTCTAGGTTGGAATACTGCTGTATACTAACTGCCCCCTTAAAGGCAGACGAAATTTCTGACCTAAATTACTGGGAACGGTTGAAGTCCCTTGATTTATATTCCCTGGAACGCAGGCGAGAGAGATACACGATAATATACACTTGGAAAATCCTAGAGGGGTTAGTACCAATCTTGCACACGAAAATCACTCCCTATGAAAGCAAAAGGCTTGGCAGGGGATGCAACATTCCCCCAATGTAAAGCAGGGGCGCCATGAGTACACTGAGAGAAATACAATAAGTGTCAGGGGCCCAAGACTATTCAACTGCCTCCCAACATACATAAGGGGGATTATAAATAGAACCCTGGCTGTTTTCAAGAAGGCACTGGACAGGCACCTGAAGTCAGTATCTGACCAGCCTGGTTGTGGTTCGTACGTCAATTTGCGTGCGGCCAACAGTAACAGCTTGGTTTATGAGACCCTGATCCAACACGAGGCCTGGTCTCAGACCGAGCCGCGGGGGCGATGACCCGCGAAACCCTCTCCAGGTATACTCCAGGCATTGTCTAAGGCTATGTACAAACTTATGTTATTATTATAATATTTTTAAGCTATATCTTGTATACAAGGTATGTTTACCTAATATAATTAATTTTGTGCTATCGTTCTATGCATGAATTAGAATAGCAATAAGAATTATTAGCATTGAATTATGTGTAAAGAATCTATGTAGTTTTAAGTAGGTTTTTTTTTAGGGAAGAGTAGACATGAAAACTGGTCAGGATTATAAGATGTAATTTGCATTTTGATTTTCTTTTTTTTTTCCTGTTAGTTGAGCCCAGTCGAAAGCATGGCCTTGTTACGTGTGTCACTTCTTTGTGCCATTATTCATTGTTGTATCACACCATTTAACTATACTTTTACACGTGAGTGAACCATGTTTGTGATTATTGTTCACTCCAGCTTTTCAGAAATTTTGGGAAATTGTCTGCAGTAAAGGGGTGTTTGTGTGTGTGTTGGTCGTATCTTGGTTCAGTGTGGAAATGTTACTCGCTGATTCTCATACTCTCTTACCCTTTGAGAGTTTTATATATTGTTGCATACCCATACTCATTTTTAGGGGTGAGTCAGAGAGTGTATTGGTGTTTTTATGTCTGGTTCATATGTATGTCTTGTGGATGGATGAAAAATTACTATTCTTGTTTTTATACCCTCCTGTCCAGAGCTTGGCTCTGGATAATTCTACTTTGTTGGTTATCTCTACATTGTAACTGCCGAGGCAAACTGTACTTACACTGCCAAACACTGAAATAGGAATTTTGCTTTGGTGTTAGAACCTGTCCAGCATAGGGCGTTTGATGGTTTCTACTGATGTTTCAGGCTTCCTCTGGTTAGTCAAGAAGTTGACTGCTGTTTCACAACGCTGTAACGATCTTAAGTAGATACGACGACAGACAGGATATTCAGGATGTTGTAATTATTTAGATTCTGTGATCTCATGTATTACATACGTAACATTTGTCTCCCACACTGTATATAGTGTGTAAAGTATTCATTCAATTATAGTAACTCGTAAGTGCATAATACTGTGTAAGCATTTGAGAAGTAGGGAACAACACTGCGTTGTATTTCCTAACATGGAAAGGGTTAACTCCAGGTGGTAAGGTCTAAGCAGGGGAGTGATGGACCTGCCTTGCATGGGTCAGTAGGCCTGCTGCAGTGTTCCTTTTTTCTTATGTTCTTATGTTCTAATGTAATAAATCATTTTGTAGTTAAGTGTTTGTGCTTAGTATTTCACCTTCCTAAACATATTTTGAAGGCTTAGTGGTAAAATATTATTGTGGAAGCACTTATATTACGGCCTTCCTACAGGTCTTTAACTGTGAATCGAATTGTGGAATCCATTGCAGACACAGGTATTAATACGTAATACCAAACCCCCTATGTTTATTAACCATAGTAACATGTTTTATCATTGTCGGGGGAGCGCAGCTCAACGGTGTCTCTAGGAACACATGAACACGTGAACACATGAACACGTGAACAAATGAACACGTGAATTTTGGGCTTTCCCCTCTTCAGGTATTAAAAGATATCTAATAAACTTTCTTATTAGAGCACCATATAAATATCTATTATTTCAAATTTAATCTATTAAGAGACTAAATCTTTAAATCACTATGCTTTCTAATTACTAATGCAGAGTAATATATTTTGGATATAACACTCAAATCTGACTAAAAAAAATGGAAATACATTAACGTAAACTAAAAATAAAAGAACACTGGATAAAGCATAAGTAACTACTTGATAAGAAACAGACAATGTCTTGTAGTAGAAAACTAACGGAAAACTAACGGAATATTATATATCATAGCTATAAATTTCGAGTATAAGGCGCCAGAAACGATACTGATGCTCTCTATATATTTATTCAATAGCATCGTTAGTATGGTGTTCAATTTTGGTTCAAAAATTACATAAATAATAGACTGTAGAGGGTACAGAGGAAATCTTGAGTACAGAGATAGGCAACCAAGCTTAAACTTTTAGATCGTAAAAACAATACATTCATTTAAAAACCAGCTTGACAAGAACTTTGAAAATAATGGATTCAATAAGACTCTAAGCAGCGGTTATCAGTAGCCAACATATTCCTGGCGTCGGTATAGCGACTACTTCAGGAAAGCACTCCAGCTGTGCTTTCCAAGATACAGCTGGAGTGCCTGAGGACACGGGTGCCTGAGGACAGGAGTGCCTGAGGACATTGGTGCCTGAGGACAGGAGTGCCTGAGGACACGGGTGCCTGAGCACAGGAGTGCCTGAGGACACGGGTGTTTGAAGTTATTGGAGGTGAAGGAGTGGATTTCCAGTGGATTTCCTTTTTTTATCTAGGCAGCGTACTAAAGAATGTATTCCTGAAGCTGCGTGTCTTAAGTAGAAGATCAATGTTTTCTCTGTATAAAATGTGAACATTTTACACAGATAACTTCTAAGAGTAACCTACATCGAATGATAACATCTAAGTGTAAGTTAAACTCTGTAGGAGTTTAAATTACACTTAGAGTGATCACACCTCGTACTTAAGTGATCACACCTCATACCTAAGTGATCACACCTCATACCTAAGTGATCACACCTCATACCTAAGTGATCACATCTCGTAACCTAAGTGATCACACCTCATACCTAAGTGATCACACCTCATACCTAAGTGATCACACCTCATACCTAAGTGATCACACCTCATACCTAAGTGATCACACCTCATACCTAAGTGATCACATCTCATACCTAAGTGATCACACCACATATCTAAGTGATCACACCTCATACCTAAGTGATCACACCTCATACCTAAGTGATCACACCTCATACCTAAGTGATCAAACCTCATACCTTAGTGATCACACTTCGTACCTAGTGATCACACCTCGTACCTAAGTGATCACACCTCATACCTAAGTGATCACATTTCATACCTAAGTGATCACACTTCGTACCTAAGTGATGACACCTCATATAGTAACTGCTAGAGCAGTAAGCTTGTCCAAACAATACACGTACAAATACAAATAGATAGAATACAAATAGACAGATCTACTCTTTAAGGAGGTTATTAGTAGAATATACAGTAAAACAACTAATAAAATCACATAATGAAATCCTGTGTAATCTGCAGCCAAACAACCAAACGGGCTACTGCACTGGTTACAAGCAACTTCTGTGGTAATTGGGCCCACGCACCTTGTGCAGATATCTAAGAATTATCTACAAGAGGTGTTAAATGAGGGAAGTGTTTTTGGGTATACCCAAATGAGATCCAACTGTGGAATAAAATCACGTTGGTATTAAAAGATGATAACATCAAAACGGCCTTCATGGAAAACCTAGAAGCATTCTATAACAGATGGGAAAATAAAAAGTCTGGGCCGGATGGTGCTATCGCCCTTGGTGCAGATGCTGTCCTGGTAGACAGTAACTGTAAGAATGAAGAAATGAATGTTAGTGGCCTGAAGGGAGACAGGAGCTGTAGTGGGGAAACAGGTGTAGACAAGGACATGAAAAAACCAATGTTACAATCTAGCAATATCATGGGAGATAGTAAACAAGGGGATGCCCCTAGAAATAGTGAAGATAAATTACCAGAAATAACTGGTGAAAGCTCCATTGTTAGTACCAGTGAAGAAAGAAATGTGACAGGAAAACATACACCAGTAAGGAATACAGTCACAAAAATCCAAGGCAAACAGAAACCAGGCCTATGCAAATTCTATGCACTTGGTACCTGCAGGCATGGAATATCTGGAAAAGCAGATGGGACGTGCAACTTTGACTACCCCAGAAAATGCAGTGCAATGCAACCTCCTTTCCTGTAAGCTTTTCCACCCTGAAACGTGTCACTCTTCAGTTCAGGAAAGACAATGCTATAACATATATTGCCAGGCACACCACCTAAAGGGTACAAAAAGATTCAAAACATAAAGACCAGGGGAAAACCTGAGTAGGCACAGCTACTCCAGAGAGAGGTTTTTTAGCGCCAGGAAGAAAAAAAAGCTGGCAGGAAATGACAGAAATCGTACACCAACTCCGATCATTTCTGGAGTGGAATCACAGTCAATGGCCTCCACTCCAAAACAACAGATATTAGTGCCAGGAAAAAAAGACCCCCTCCCCATACCACCAATACCACCAATCCGACGACATTCTTCTTCGCAAATATACAGGGTCTAAAGCCAGCAACGAACAACAAAATACCTTAAATCCATGGACTGCTTACAGAGTCAAACGCAATGTTCGCGGTTTTCACGGAGACCCACATAAAGGATCACTTGGACAATGAAATATGGATCCCGGGTTACAACCTATGCAAATGTGACAGAGTGAACAGGCACAGAGTCACTGTTACGCAGAAAAGGTGGGAGCTCCTGGGGCCTAAGGTCTTGTCTAAGGGCAAAGGTGAAAGTTACACGTGCTCTCCCGATTCTCGCAGAGGTGTGTCATGGGGAACCAGTTTTGTTTACTAAAGATTGTTGTGAGATGGGGGTGATAATGTAATCTTTCTTTCTACGTAGAATTTAATAAGTAAAACTTTTTCTCTTTCTTTTCACTACTCTTGGAAAGTGTTCCTGTCTCAATTTTTTTTGTGGTGTCACACATATTTTTGGTCTGTCTTGCAACATTACTGACACGTATCGATATAGATGGGGAAACAATAGTTGTGAGACTCAGCACTTGCGTTATGTTACTAAATGGCATTCCTCAAGTTTACTTACATACAAAGTTAACTCATTAGTTTATAAGGTTGCTTGCTGTAATTTAGGTAAACGGCATCAACGCCAGTGCGTGGCCAGGGCTGTGTTGTGATGGTGCCTTTTCCTAATATAGTTGTGTAAGAGCGTGACTGTGGGCTCGTTTGGAATAGAACTTGATCACTTTTATGTTAGGCGAGTTTAAAATGTCCGCAATCTAGTAGTCTCAGGCTGTTTTATTGCATATTTGCAGTGCCAAAAGTCCATGATCGTCTGGCAGTTACTCTCCAGTTATAATGTTTGCCCGTTGCCTCGGACCTTAGGGTAGGGTTTACATTCTTTCTTTTTTTCCCCTTTTGCCTAGAGGTGGATTCCTGGAGTCATGAACCTGGGGAAGGCATGAATACCGCTGACTTTACTGAAGAAGGTTAATAAATTAGATAGGCAGGAACGGCCCCTCGTGAATCCATGCTGAGTATCATTAATCAAATTATGGTTATCTAGATGGCTTCTAATAATATCAGCTATAATTGACTCTAGTAATTTGCCTACAATTGAGGTCAGGCTTATTGGGCGGTAATTTGACGGTAGTGACTTGTCCCCTGCTTTAAAAATAGGAATTACATTAGCCATCTTCCACATATCAGACACTACACCTGTTTGAAGAGATAAATTAAAAATGTTAGTTAATGGTTCACAGAGTTCCATTTTGCATTCCTTATGAACCTTTGCAAAAAGCTCATCAGGACCCGGCGATTTATTTTGTTTCAGTCGGTCTACTTGTTTCATAACCATTTCGCTAGTGACTATGATATTACATAATTTATCTTCTTCAGGGCCACTACAAAAATTAATTACTGGGATATTATTAGTGTCTTCCTGTGTGAAAACCGAGAGAAAATAATTATTAAAAATCGAGCACATATTATTCTCCTTGTCAGTAAGATGCTCAGAGTTATTTTTAAGGGGACCTATCTTATCTCTAACTTTTGTTCTATAAACCTGGAAAAAAAATTTGGGGTTAGTTTTTTAATCCCTAGCAACTTTAATTTCATAGTCCCGTTTAGCTTGTCTTATCCCCTTTTTTACGTCCCTCTTAATGTCAGTATACTGATTTATATGATGACCCTCACCTCCTTTTTATGCACCTATAAATTCCTTTCTTCTGCCCTAAAAGATATTTGAGCCTATTATTCATCCATTTTGGGTCATTTCTACTTGATCAATTTTCTTTATACAGGATAAAAAAATTGGATGGAGTAGAAGTTGGGTTGGAAAGGTGTTTTTGTTTGTGGGATTGGTTTAGGGTTTGAGGGGGACCTGCCTAGTGTGGGCCGGTTGGCCTGCTGCAGTGTTACTTCCTTCTGTAATCATATGAGAGAGGGGTTAGATTTGAGCGGGACTTGGAGGGTTGTGAAGGTTGCTTGGGTTCCGCTGGGGATGGGATGGGCAAATATTTTTGTTGGTGGGTTGGTTTTGACATGGACGTGCCTAGTATGGGCCAGTAGGCCTGTTGCAGTGTTCCTCCTTTCTTGTGTTATTGTGTTCTTGTGTACAGTGTTAAGAAAGCTGTCATATTGATAGCTCTCTTCGTTACCCCAGTCCACAGATGATAAGTGTTCTCTAAGCCCTTTGTAATCTGCTAAGCAAAAATCTTTGACAGTTACTGAATTATCCCTACTATCATACATTCATTCAATGCTAAAGGTAATTGATTTGTGGTCGCTTGTGCCGAGTTCCTCTGTAATTTCTAAATTATTAACAAGGGTTTCCTTGTTTGCCAGAACCAAGTCAAGTAGGATATTTTTCCTTGTATGTTATGTCACAAACTGCTTCAAAAAACAATCCTGAACTACTTCTAAAAAGTCGTTAGATTCTAAATTACTTGTCAAGAAATTCCAATCAATCTGATTAAAGTTAAAGTCCCCTAGAATTACTATGTTATCGTGCCTTGTGGCCTTAACAATTTCCTCCCATAGTAGTCTCCCTTGTTCCCTATCTAAGTTTGGAGGATGGTATATCACGCCTAAAATCAATTTTTCACACCCCTCTGAAAATTATATCCAGACAGACTCTGTATGTATTATTTCAGACTTTATACCCATTTTTATGCAACAATTTAAATGATCACGGACATAGAGTGCCACCCCACCCCCCTTCCCGATACGTCTGTTTACTTTTAACAATTTAAAACCCTGGATGCGACATTCAGCAGGCATGTCCCGATTTTTCATATTAAACCATGTCTCAGTTAATGCAAAAAACATGAATATTACCCGCACTTTTAAATAATCTCAATTCGTTCATCTTATTTCTCGCACTACGACTATTAGTATAAAAAATATTTAGTAAACCTCCCTTCTGTTTTCTCTTCCTGCTGATTTCTGTTCCTCCACTATACCTGTTACTGTCCATGTTATTATTAAGATTCATAATATCAAGGCCTACGTCAATATATCCATACTCATTATTTTCCATTTTTAAACCTATACCTCTAACTAATCCTAGTTTAAAGTCCTAACAACACCCTCAACTGAACTAGCAAGAAAACCCACACCTGCCCTAGATAAGTGAACCCCATCCCTGGCATACATGTCATTTCTACCTTAGAAGTTATCCCAGTTGTAAATGAATGTTACTGCATTATGGGAGACATCTTTCGTTATGAGTATGAGTATTACTTATAACATTTTCCTTGAAAAAGGGCAATGCAGAGTACAATTTACAAGACACTTTTCAGAACAAGGGTTCGTTGAGTCAGTGTTTACACTCCTTGACAGTGTGTGAGAGTGTGTTCTACACTCACACTCATTTAGCAAAATATTATCATATAATAAAAAAAAACGGAATTAAACTCCATCATTTGAGGGGGACGTTGAGAGATGTGAACCCCAAACACAGCATTTCCTCAGAGAGGAAATGCAGCAACACCATGGAGTGCAGCCTACCTATGATATTACAACACAAGTGTTTAAATATCAATATATACGAGCAGATGTAATTACTGGGGAGGACACACAGAAATCTGTGCCCAGTAAATACACCCGCCCGGGTAGGCTAGAAACACCCGCCCGGGTAGGCTAGAAACATCCGCCCGGGTAGACTAGAGACATCCGCCAGGGTAGGCTAGAAACATCCGCCCGGGTAGGCTAGAAACACCCGCCCGGGTAGGCTAGAAACACCCGCCCGGGTAGGCTAGAAACATGGTTCAGACACAAGAGAAGAACACCTCCACCTAGACCACCATGGTGAAGCCACTTATTAGTCTTGTATTTAAATGTAATAACTTTTTATGCTCTTATTTAAGTTTTTCAGAATTTTTACTCATGTATGTTATGTTTCTATGTGTAATTTCCTTATCATTTTTTATGACATGTAAAACAGTGTGATCTTTGTGTTGCTAGTGTTATTGTGTATAACACTGTGATCTTCGTATCACCGGTATAATTATGTAATATAACGTAACATTTATATCTTAAATGTGTCTATACATATCGGAGTTATATTTGTGTCCTTGAAATTTCTATATATAAAGGCGCCATATTTGCTTTTCTAATTGTATTAAGTATAATATTGGGATCTTTGCACCTCTGGTGTTATTATATATAAGCGTAACATTTATATCTCAGGTATTACTACATATAACCAAGTGATCTTTGTATCTCTGATAACACTGGTAAAGGCTTTCTGATACTC
>WNWK01022939.1:0-31770 GCA_009830355.1 Cherax destructor
AATTGACACTGTTGTTAACTATGTTATGAAGGTGAGATTCATAACTGACAGTGTTGTTGACTTTTTAAAAGAAGGTGAAATCATATCGCAGTGGTTTAACTTTTAAAGGTGTGATTCATAACTGACAGTGTTAACTTGTTAAGAAGGTGTGATTCATAAATGACAGTGTTAACTTTGTTAAGAAGGTGATATTCATAACTGACAGTGTTAACTTTGTTAAGAAGGTGAGATTCATAACTGACAGTGATGTTAACTTTGTTAAGAAGGTGAGATTCATAACGACAGTGTAGTTAACTTTGTTAAGAAGGTGATATTCATAACTGATCTTGTTGTTAACTTTGTTAAGAAGGTGAGATTCATAACTGACAGTGTAGTTAACTTTGTTAAGAAGGTGAGATTCATAACTGATAGTGTTATTAACTTTGTTAAGAAGGTGAGATTCATAACTGATACTTATCTAATTCTATATTTAATTACAAAGTGAACATTTTTTTAAAGAAATTAAAGCAGGTGTTAACCTGCTTTAATAATTCTTCAAGTGATTTGGCTTTATTTATGAAGGTGAACTACAGGTGAATGCGTAACGTTCACTACAGGTGAATGCGTAACGTTCACTACAGGTGAATGCGTAACGTTCACTACAGGTGAATGCGTAACGTTCACTACAGGTGAATGCGTAACGTTCACTACAGGTTGTGTAAAGGTAATTATTGGTAGAGTAAGGTAATCTTCAGGTGAATGTGAATCGTGAAAAACAGGTGACGGTGTAAGGGAACTACAAATAATTGAATAGATTTAAATACAGGAGAAAGGGTAGGTGAATTGCATGAGAGAATATTAAGTAAAATACAGGTGAAGAGGTAATTTGTACATCAGGTGAGTGAAAAGTTGAATTACAGGTGAAAGAGCAAGTTGAGCTAGAGAAGATTCAAGGTGAATTTTAAATGACAATGTAAAATGGAATATTCATGAAGTTGCAAATATAAATTAATGTGAATTGCAGGAGGTGAATTACATTTCAACTATGTATTGATGTATTACAGTTGAACTATAGGTAAAGGTGTATGATGAACTATGAATATGCTGAATGACACGTAAATAAGTTAAGGACCAACAGATGAAGTAGTAGGGTGACCTACTCAGCCTTCTAGATAATACTTATCGTAATCCCGCTCCTCCTCCTAATTTCTAAACTACGATTTCTCTGCATTATATTCACACCACACATTGCCCTCAGACATGACATCTCCTCTGCCTCCAGCCTTCTCCTTGTTGCAACATTCACCACCCATGCTTCACACCTATATAAGAGTGTTGGTATAACTATACTCTCATACATTCCCTCTTTACTTCCATGGACAAAGTTCTTTGTCTCCACAGACTCCTAAGTGCACCACTTACCCTTTTACCCTCATCAGTTCTATGATTCACCTCATCCTTCATAGACCCATCTGCTGACACATCCACTCCTAAATATCTGAATACGTTCACCTCCTCCATACTCTCTCCCTCCAATCTGCTATCCAATCTTACTTCACTTATTTTATTTTATCCTCATCACCTTACTCCTTCCTATATTCACTTTAATTTTCTTCTTTTACATACCCTACTAAACTCATCCACATGCCTCTGCAACTTCTCTTCAGAATCTCCCAAAAGCACAGTGTCATCTGCAAAAAGCAACTGTGACAACTTCCACTTCGTCTTAGATTCTTAATCTTTTAACCCCACACCTCTTGCCAACACCCTAGTATTTACTTCTCCTACTACCCCATCTATAAATATATTGAACAACCATAGAGACATGGTTGTTCAAATGGAGAGGAGAGTTGTTATTAAATGGAGAGTTAGAGGTATCGGGAAAATAGAAGGAATATTTTGAGGAATTGTTATATGTTGATGAAGATTGGGAAGCTATAATTTCGTGTATAGGGCAAAGAGCAATAACATCTTGTAGGAGGTTGATGAATCGTTCAGAGAACCGACAAGTTGATAAATAAGACATATGTCAGTCCATCAATCTTGAAAAGAATACAGCATATGTGCGAAGAAGTAGCTTATATACCGTACCCAAATGTTGCACATGTATCTTAATTTCATTTCCTGCCTATGGTATATAAGCTACTTTTCGCACATATGCTGTATTCTTTTCAAGATTGATGGACTGACTACGTCGACTCAAGGCTGAGGGACTGATTACCTCAAACTCCTCCTGTTCTTCACGATTCTCCTTTGTATGGACTGATGAAGCCACTGTGTGGCGAGACGTTTCCTCAATAAAGATACCTAATGTTGCATGTGTCTAATTTATCATCTTGTAGGAGTAAGGAAGAGCCAGTTGTGAGTGTGGGAGAAATTCATGTGGCAGTGAGTAGAATGAAAGGGGGTAAGGCAGCAAGGATTGATGGGATAAAGATAGACATGTTAAAAACAGGTGTTATATAGTTTTGGAGTGGTTAGTGCTTTCATTTAATAAATATATGGAAGAGGGTAAGGTACCTAAGGATTGGCAGAGAGCGTGAATAGTTCCTTTGTATAAAGACAAAGGGAACAAAAAAGAGTGCAAAAATTATAGGGGAATAAGTCTGTTGAGTATACCTGGTAAAGTGTATGGTAGAGTTATTATTGAAAGAATTAAGAGTAAGATGGAGAGTAGGATAGCAGACGAACATATTGCATACACAAATTTTCACTTGTCTTATATGGCAAGGTGAGCGTTGCTATTTAAGCCAAAATCGCAAGTTTTACCTAATCGGCACGACATATATATATATATATATATATATATATATATATATATATATATATATATATATATATATATATATATATATATATATATATATATATATATATATGCAAAAGATCACAGTAAACAGGTGATATCAAAATATGCAAGAAAACCACTATGAAAAATAGAATAATTCCAAGCGCGTTGTTACATTATCAAGGAACTATATGTTCCTTGATAATGTGAGTAGTCACGAAAGCGCTTGGAATTCTTCTTTTCATAGTGGTTTTCTTTTGCATATACTCTGTGTGTCGACACTGGCTGACACCTACATCCATCACAGTGTTGGGCGACAGGGAGGAGCTGCTGACCACAGAGAGGAGTACAAGATCGGCAAGTACAGGGACATAAGCCAACAGTATAAATTTGTCCCAGTGGGATCAGAGACCTTGGGAGCGTGGGGAAAAATGCAACACGTTTCCTTAAAGAACTGGGTTCCAGACTCATCGACACCACCAGGGACCCAAGGGCAGCCACGTTCATGTTCCAGCGTCTCAGCGTGGCCATCCAGAGGGAAACGCATGCTGCATACTTGGCTCGCGTCCGGCTTCGGAGGAACTGGAGGAGATTCATAATCTTTGATATATTGTACCATTGTATTCATGTTTGTGTTTTCTATAAATGTATTCTGTCTATTAATAAAGCATTTATATATATATATATATATATATATATATATATATATATATATATATATATATATATATATATATATATATATATATATATATATATATATATATGTCGTGCCGATTAGGCAAAACTTGCGATTTTGGCTTAAACAGCAACACTCACCTTGCCATATAAGACAAGTGAAAATTTGTGTATGTAATAATTTCGCCAAAATCATTCTGAACATAACGAAAAAATATATTTCATTGTTTGTTTATTATTAAATTAATGTTATCGTATCTAAAATATATTTAGTTGGGTTAGGCTAAATTAAATTGCGCTTGTTGTAATAAGGTTAGGTAGGTTTTCAAAGTTTCTCTTGGTACAAAATTATATATTCTTACATTAACATAAATGAAAAAAATATATCTTTAAACGTATATGAGAAAATTTTAGAAAGAACTTAATTTTAGATGAGTTCTTGCTACTTGACCAGTTTTACCTAATCGGCACGACATATATATATATATATATATATATATATAATTATATATATATATATATATATATATATATATATATATATATATATATATATATTATTAACACATCGGCCGATTCCCACCAAGGCAGGGTGGCCCGAGAAAAAAAAACTTTCATCATCATTCACTTAATCACTGTCTTGCCAGAAGGGTGCTTTACACTACAGTTATAAAACTGCAACATTAACACTGTAGCTGTAGCTCCCAAAGATGAGACCACAGCTCAAGCACTAAGAGACAAGCATCCGACAAGGGACACCATAGCCATCAACAACCCTGAAGGAGACCCCATCACTGAACAATTAATTTTGCCAGAATCAGAAGTCTATAAGGCGATAGTGTCATTTCCAGCAGGATCTGCAGGAGGTTACACTGGAATTCGACCACAACACCTCAAAGAGATGGTAAATCCAGTACTCGGAGCATCTGCATCAATCCTCCTCACCGAATTAACAACTTTTGTCAACAACTGCCTGGCTGGGCGAATCCCAGAAGAAATTAAACCTTTCTTTTTGGAGCCTCATTATGCGCTTTGAAGAAGAAGGATGGGGAATCAGACCCATTGCTGTTGGTAACACCCTTCGCCGCCTAGTTGCCAAAGCAGCAGTAAGAAACATTCGCCTAGAAGCTGCCAGTTTACTCCAGCCACACCAACTGGGCTTTGGGGTCTCTCAAGGCAGTGAAGCCGCAGCTCATGCGGCAAGGGCCTACATCAGGGACCTATCAGAAGACAAGGCCGTAGTCAAACTTGACTTTAGAAATGCCTTTAATATGGTGAAGAGAGATGTGGTCTTGCCAGCCGTTCGGGATCGGTTCCCCAGTCTCTTTCCCTTCATTTCAGCTGGCTACAGCAAACCCTCGACTTTTTGTTTGGGGAACATGAAATTCCTCATCTGAGGGTGTTCAGCAGGGTGATCCACTCGCTCCACTTCTCTTCTGTTTGGCAGTAAGAGAACTAACTTCCAGCCTATGCAGCGAGCTCAACATCTGGTACCTGGATGATGGCACTCTGGCAGGTACTGGGAGTCCTTGTTAGAGGACCTACAACGGGTGAAGCACAGGGAGAAGCCTTAGGACTCATCCTTAATCCCTCAAAGTGTGAAATTATCACAACAAATCAGGAAATAATCAATGCGGTGCAAACAATCCTCCCAGAAGTCACTACTACCACTCCATCCAACAGTACCCTCCTGGGAGCACCGCTGGGTCACCACGCCATCGACACTGTCCTCAAGGACAAAGTGAATGACCTGAAAAGAATGGAGGAGAGAATAAGTGATCTTGATGCCCATGATGCTCTGTATCTCCTCACAAGGTGTCTTACTATGCCAAGACTCACTTACTTCTTGAGGTGCGCACCTCTTTTGAAAACCCAACACTTGACGAGTATGACGCACACCTGAGATTAACCTTCAAGAAGGCACTGAATCTGTCACTAGAGGATCAGCAATGGGAGCAGGCAACCCTCCCAGTGCGACTGGGAGGTATAGGGGTGCGCAAAGCAAGGCAGGTAGCGTTACCTGCATTTCTGTCTTCGTGTTTGGCTTCCAGTGGATTAGTCAAGAGGATTGTCCCTGAACGTTTGAGAGGTGTGGTGGGAGCTCAAGACCCCAAGTTCATTGAAGCAGCAGTGCAGTGGGACATCCTGGCAGACTCCTCCAGTAGACCAGCTCCTCCCAAAGAGCACAAACAGTCCCACTGGGACAAACCGATCATGGAAAAAAATTTCCAACACAATGCTCACCAACGCTTCAGGAAAGGACAAAGCTCGTCTCCTAGCGGTGAAGGCACCACACTCAGGAGATTTCCTTCTTGCTGTTCCCAATTCCTCTCTGGGGACTCGACTCGACCCACAGGCCATTTGGATTGGTGTTGGTTGCTCTTCGCCTAGCCGCCCCCATACTCACCGAACATAGGTGTATTTGCGGCATGGCGACGGCTGACCAATTCGGACTTCATGGTCTAGTGTGTCACACATCAGAAGGGAAGTATGCTAGACATGAGGAGGTCAATGACATCATAAAGAGAAGCCTCGCCACAGCCCGTTGGCCAGCTCAACGGGAACCCCAAGTGCAGAGGTCTGATGGAAGTCAAAAGCGTCCTGATGGAGCCACTATGCTACCCTGGAAGGATGGTAAGCAGATTGCTTGGGACTACACCTGTGCTGCCACATTGGCAGACACCTACCTGCCACACTCCTTAGCCGAAGGGGGTGGAGCTGCCAGCCACAGGGAGACCCAAAAGACCCGCAAATATGAAGACCTTCCCTCTTGCTATAACTTCATCCCAATAGGGTCGGAGACCCATGGAGCATGGGGCAAGTGTGCTCTAAAGTTTCTCAAGGAGCTGGGTGGAAAACTCATCATAGAAACCAAGGACCACAGGGCGACCAGTTTCCTCTTTCAGAGACTCAGTGTTGCGATCCAGAGGGGAAATGCCTGCAGTATTCTGGGCACGCGGCCCACTGCCGGGAGTTGGACGAAGTATTTGACATGTAGCTCTGAGTTATCTATGTTGTTTTACTCCCATTGTATTTTGTCTTGAAATAAAGTTTATTTATATATATATATATATATATATATATATATATATATATATATATATATATATATATATATATATATATATATATATATATATATATATATATATATATATATATGCAAGACAACCACTATGAAGTTAGTGTTAGTGTGATGTGACTGTGAGGTGTAGTCTTGCCCTTATATAAGTCCTCTTGTCATGTTTCCTTTTATAGTTCCTTGATAATGTGAGTAGTCACGAAAGCGCTTGGAATTCCTCTATTTTTTCATAGTGGTTGTCTTGATATTTTGATATCACCTGATTACTGTGATCTTTTGCACTATATATATATATATATATATATATATATATATATATATATATATATATATATATATATATATATATATATATATATATATATATATATATATATATATATATATATATAAGGAGGGGCGGTTAGGGTAAGATATAAACAACTGTTGGAGGACAGATGGGCTAGTGAGAATATAGGCAATGGGGTAGAAGAGGTATGGGGTAAGTTTAAGAACATAGTGTTAGAGTGTTCAGCAGAAATTTGTGGTTATAGGAAAGTGGGTGCAGGAGGGAACAAGAGAGATTGGTGGAATGATGTAAAGAGAGTAGTAAGAGAAAAAATTAGCATATGATAGCATATGATAGGTTTTTAAAAAGTAGGAGTAATGCAAGGAGGGAGGAGTATATGGAGAGAAAAAGAGAGGTTAAGAGAGTTGTGAAGCAATGTGGAAAGAGCAAATGAGAGGGTGAGTGAGATGTTATCAATAAATTTTGTTGAAAATAAGAAAAAGTTTTGAAGTGAGATTAATAAGTTGAGAAAGCCTAAGGAACGAATGGATTTGTCAGTTTAAAATAGGAGGGGAGAGTTATTAAATGGAGAGATAGAGGTATCGTGAAGATGGTGGGAATATTTTGAGGAATTATTAAATATTAATGAAGATAGGGAAGCTGTGATTTCGTGTATAGGGCAAGGAGGAATAACATCTTATAGGAGTGAGGAAGAACCAGTTGTGAGTGTGGGGGAAGTTCGTGAGGCAGTGAGTAGAATAAAAGGGGGTAAAGCAGCTGGGATTGATGAGATAAAGATAGAAATGTTAAAGACAGGTGGGGATATAGTTTTGGAGTGGTTAGTGTTTTCATTTAATAAATGAATGGAAGAGGGTAAGGTACCTAGGGACTGGCAGAGAGCGTGCATAGTTCCTTTGTGTAAAGGCAAATGGGACAAAAGTGTAAAAATTATAGGGGAATAAGTCTGTTGAGTATTCCTGGTAAAGTGTATGGTAGAGTTATTATTAAAAGAATTAAGAGCAAGATGGAGAGCAGGATAGCAGATGAACAAGGAGGCTTTAGGAAGGGTAGGGGGTGTGTAGACAAAGTGTTTGCAGTGAAACATAGGTGAACAATATTTAGATAAGGGTAAAGAGGTGTTTGTGGCATTTATGGGTTTGGAAAAGACATATGATAGGGTGGATAGGGGGGCAGTGTGGCAGATGTTGCAAATGTATGGAATAGGAGGTAGGTTATTGAAAGCGGTGAAAAGTTTTTACGAGGATAGTGAGGCTCAGGTTAGAGAATGTAGGCGAGAGAGAGATAAATTCCCAGTAAAATTAGGCCTTAGACAGGGATGTGTGATGTCACCATGGTTGTTCAATATATTTATATGGAGTTGTAAGAGAAGTGAATGCTCGGGTGTTGGCAAGAGGTGTGGGGTTAAAAGATAAAAATCTAACACAAAGTGCGAGTTGTCACAGTTGCTCTTTGCTGATGACACTGTGCTTTTGGGGGATTCTGAAGAGAAGTTGCAGAGGTTGGTGGATGAGTTTGGTAGGGTATGTAAAAGAAGGAAATTGAAAGTGAATATAGGAAAGAGTAAGGTGATGAGGATAAAAAAATATTAGATAACTGAAGATTGGATATCAGATTGGAGGGAGAGAGTATGGAGGTGAATGTATTCAGATATTTAGGAGTGGATGTGTCAGCAGAACGGTATATGAAGGATGAAGTGAATCATAGAATTAACGCTATTATTCCACTCCTGTAGTTTTGCATCTTGTATCGCTTGTGCCTGACACACACCACATATATATATATATATATATATATATATATATATATATATATATATATATATATATATATATATATATATATAATTCAGGAACAAATGATACAAGATGCAAAACAACCACAGGGGGAGTAGAATAATAGCGCTACACCTTTGGTGTTGCAACCAACACATCATCAGGAGATTGCAAAGTTGCAAAATGAGTAAGAGAACTCAGCAGATTCGTTCCATTATCACATCTATTAAGCAATTTTTATATGGAGTTTTTTGTGACTAAGCTGTTGAAAGATATCTTGCCCCATGAAGCTAAGTGGTTCAGATATATGGATGACATATTGTGTATTTGGCCTAATTATTTGAAGCTTAACACATTTTTACTGAGAGTTAACTCTCTTGTCCCCTATTTTAAATTCACCATAGAGAAAGAAGTGGACTTTGAACTTCCATTTTTAGATGCTCTGATCCACAGGGTTGGTACATACCACTGTACCTCATACGTACATACCACTGTACCTCATACGTACATACCACCATACCTCAAACGTGCATACCACCATACCTCATACGTACACATCACTGAACCTCTCACGTACACACCACTGTACCTCTCACGTACACACCACTGTACCTCGTTGATACATACCACTTCACCTCACGTGCACATCACTGTACCTCACGTACACATCACTGTACATCACGTACACATCTCTGTACATCACACGTACACATCACTGCTCCTCACATACACATTACTGTACCTCACGTACACATCTCTGTACTTCACACGTACAAATCACTGTCCCTCACACGTACACAAAACTGTACCTCTCATATACTCATCACTGTACCTCACGTACACATCACTGTACCTCACGTACACATCACTGTACCTCACGTACACATCTCTGTACTTCCCACGTACAAATCACTGTACTTCACACGTACAAATCACTGTCCCTCACACGTACACAAAACTGTACCTCTCATGTACTCATCACTGTACCTCACGTACACATCACTGTACCTCACGTACACATCACTGTACCTCATATGTACATACCACTGTATCTCATGTACTCGCAACTGTACTTCACTCGTACACATCACTGTACCTCTCACGTAGACACTACTGTACCTCACACGTTCACATTATTGTACCTCTGACGTACACATCACTATACCTCTCATGTACACAACTGTACCTCACACATACACATCACTGTACCTCACACGTACACACCCCTGTACCTCTCATATACACACCACTGTACCTCACACGTACACAATACTGTACCTTTCATGTACACATCGCTGCACCTCTCATGTACACACCACCACACTGAGACGTTAGCACCCACAGTGGTGCATTATCACCCTCAGTGGTGCATTATGACCCACAGTGATACATTATCCCCCACAGTGGGATTTTATTTCTAAGTGTGGGTAACAAAGTGCAGCAACCGTGGGTAAAGTGTATTGTAAAGAAAGTGTTCTTTGATAAAAGTGCTTTTAAATTACCTCATCCCATACACTTATAAGCGAACACAGGTACAGATGTCTGAGCTCCTTGTTCCTGTAAGTCACCTTTGTCTGAGCTCATTGTTCTTGTAATGCACCTTTGCCTGAGCTCATTGTTCTTGTAATGCACCTTATCTTGAGTTGCTAGCACATGTGTATCAGCTCCTAGTGGTATAATCCTTTGTAAAATATAACGACGAAATGGTTTAGAAAGAAACATAAGCAAACAGTAAAACATATTCATTAGAAAACGTATCGGTCTTGGGACATATATGCTAGAAGTGATCAAGATCCCATGACCGAAACGTTTTCTAATAAATATGTTCTGGTGCTTGCTGATGTGTCTTTGTAAGCCATGAGCTCCTAGTACCTGTGGTTCACTATTGCCTGAGGGCATAGCTCCTAGCAGCTTGGTTTACCCGTGGCTGGGCTTCTAGCAGCTTGGTTTACCCGTGACTGGGATCCTATCAGCTTGGTTTACTCTATGCTGGGCTCCTTGCAGCTTGGTTTACCCGTGGCTAGGCTCCTACAAGCTTGGTTTACCCGTAGCTAGGCTCCTAGCAGCTTGGCTTACCCGTGGCTGGGCTCCTGGCACCTGCTAGACAACAGAAGGTGCTCCTACTGCTATATTTATGTTGCTGTAATATTAGGGATTAGTGCTATATTTGTGTTGCTGTAATCTTAGGGCTAAGGGTAAAGATATGTTGATGATGTTTTATGTCTAATGCCAAAGAATATAGATATATGATGCAAAGACGCAGTTCAGCAGGTGTGTTTGTTCCTGACATACTAGCCTCTGTCTTGTGTCAGTCAGTTCAGCAGAAGTGTTTGTTCCTGACATACTAGCCTCTGTCGTGTGTCAGTCAGTCCAGCAGAAGTGTTTGTTCCTGACATACTAGCCTCTGTCTTGTGTCAGTCAGTTAAGCAGGAGTGTTTGTTCTTGACATACTAGCCTCTGTCTTGTGTCAGTCAGTTAAGCAGGTGTGTTTGTTCCTGACATACTAGGCTCTGTCTTGTGTCAGTCAGTCCAGCAGAAGTGTTTGTTCCTGACATACTAGCCTCTGTCGTGTGTCAGTCAGTCCAGCAGAAGTGTTTGTTCCTGACATACTAGGCTCTGTCTTGTGTCAGTCAGTCCAGCAGAAGTGTTTGTTCCTGACATACTAGCCTCTGTCGTGTGTCAGTCAGTCCAGCAGAAGTGTTTGTTTCTGACATACTAGCCTCTGTCGTGTGTCAGTCAGTCCAGCAGAAGTGTTTGTTGCTGACATACTAGCCTCTGTCTTGTGTCAGTCAGTTAAGCAGGAGTGTTTGTTCTTGACATACTAGGCTCTGTCTTGTGTCAGTCAGTCCAGCAGAAGTGTTTGTTCCTGACATACTAGGCTCTGTCTTGTGTCAGTCAGTCCAGCAGAAGTGTTTGTTCCTGACATACTAGCCTCTGTCTTGTGTCAGTCAGTCCAGCAGAAGTGTTTGTTCCTGACATACTAGCCTCTGTCTTGTGTCAGTCAGTTCAGCAGAAGTGTTTGTTCCTGACATACTAGCCTCTGTCTTGTGTCAGTCAGTTCAGCAGAAGTGTTTGTTCCTGACATACTAGCCTCTGTCGTGTGTCAGTCAGTCCAGCAGAAGTGTTTGTTCCTGACATACTAGCCTCTGTCTTGTGTCAGTCAGTTAAGCAGGAGTGTTTGTTCTTGACATACTAGCCTCTGTCTTGTGTCAGTCAGTTAAGCAGGTGTGTTTGTTCCTGACATACTAGGCTCTGTCTTGTGTCAGTCAGTCCAGCAGAAGTGTTTGTTCCTGACATACTAGCCTCTGTCGTGTGTCAGTCAGTCCAGCAGAAGTGTTTGTTCCTGACATACTAGGCTCTGTCTTGTGTCAGTCAGTCCAGCAGAAGTGTTTGTTCCTGACATACTAGCCTCTGTCGTGTGTCAGTCAGTCCAGCAGAAGTGTTTGTTTCTGACATACTAGCCTCTGTCGTGTGTCAGTCAGTCCAGCAGAAGTGTTTGTTGCTGACATACTAGCCTCTGTCTTGTGTCAGTCAGTTAAGCAGGAGTGTTTGTTCTTGACATACTAGGCTCTGTCTTGTGTCAGTCAGTCCAGCAGAAGTGTTTGTTCCTGACATACTAGGCTCTGTCTTGTGTCAGTCAGTCCAGCAGAAGTGTTTGTTCCTGACATACTAGCCTCTGTCTTGTGTCAGTCAGTCCAGCAGAAGTGTTTGTTCCTGACATACTAGCCTCTGTCTTGTGTCAGTCAGTCCAGCAGAAGTGTTTGTTCCTGACATACTAGCCTCTGTCTTGTGTCAGTCAGTCCAGCAGAAGTGTTTGTTCCTGACATACTAGCCTCTGTCTTGTGTCAGTCAGTCCAGCAGAAGTGTTTGTTCCTGACATACTAGCCTCTGTCGTGTGTCAGTTTCTAAGGAAGAGTTTCGGTAGAAACCTTCTATTTTCGGACACGGCTCTTGGTACTCCACACATGTTACTCTGCACTGAGGGTCTGGACGTCTCAAGATCTTAAGACATCCTGGCTGTTACTTCTTAGTTGTTGTTCTGTGATGAAGTCATGAATGTCTCAAACACTTGGTAGCGGGGCTTCTGACTTTACTCGTGTTATTCCACAGTTGTTGATCTGTGCTAATTACATAAATGTCTGAAGCCATTCCTGCTTCTCAAATGTGCAGATACATTCTGCACATTTATGTCTGTACTTTAATATCTGAAAATTTTTATTAAATTAAATGCTAGTTTATCTCAATACGAAGTATTAATGTGGGCTGTTTAGTTGTCACTTAATCATTGTATTTCCACTTTTATCAAACTGAACTTTTTAAATAATTAAAAGCAAATATGTTTTACCTGGAGTATACCCGAAGAGGGTTTCGGGGGTCAACGTCCCCACGGCCCGGTCTGTGACCTGGCCTCATGGTGGTTCAGGGCCTGATCAACCAGGCCGTTACTGTTGGCCGCACACAACCCTATGTACGAACCACAGCGCGGTAGGTAAGGTATTGACTTTAGGTGTCTGTCCAGTGCCTTCTTGAAGATAGCCAAGGGTCTATTGGTAATCCCCCTTATGTATGCTGGGAAGAAGTTGAACAGTCTTGGTCCCCTGACACTTATTGTGTTGTCTCTTATCGTGCTAGTGGCACCCCTGCTTTTCATTGGAGGGATGTTGCATCGTCTGCCGAGTCTTTTGTTTTCAAAGGGAGTGATTTTAGTGTGGAAGTTTGGTACTAATCCCTCTAGGATTTTCCAAGTGTATATAATAATGTATCTCTCCCGCCTGCGTTCTAGAGAGTACAGGTTGAGGAACTTCAAGCGTTCCAAGTAATTGAGGTGTTTTATGGCAGTTATGTGTGTCGTGAAGGTTCTCTGTACATTTTGTAGAACAGCAATTTCACCTGCCTTGAAAGGTGCTGTTAGTGTGCAGCAATATAGAACAAGCGGCCTGAAGAGTGTTATCATGGGCATGGCATTCCTAGTTTTGAAGGTTCTCATTATTCATCATGTCATTTTTCTAGCAGATGTGATTGATACAGTGTTGTGGTCCTTGAAGGTGCGATCCTCTGACATTATCACTCCCAGGTCTTTGACATTAGTTTTTCCTTCTATTTTGTGGTTGGAATTTATTTTATACTCCGATATAGTTTTAATTTCCTCATGTTTTCCATGCCGGAGTAATTGAAATTTCTCATCATTGAACTTCATATTGTTTTCATGCAGGATTTTAGAGAATTTGGAAAAATATGAAAATGAGAAAATTTAACTAGAACAAAAATACTAATTCGTGTTTTTAGTTTTAATGAGGGAATATCTTCCTATTTTTTCGAATATTCAAATCAACATTTTCGTTGGCTTTCACAAAAAAATTCATTTATCACTCGGAAATGCCTTATTCGATCGGCTTCAAATTTTATGTTTTGTAATCCATCTTGAGCAACATTCATGGGACTATTTGCATGCATCGGTGCCTTATTAACAATGCTACATAGGTCATTACAAAATTGTCTTTCCTGTAATTGATGGTAACAAGTGCCTTTGATCGACTTCAGAATTTAAACATTCGTCTGTCATATTTGTGAAGAGTTTAGTATACTTAATGGTTTGTAGACGCCATTTTGTTACTTATAATTTCGAAATGGTATAGCATTATTTTTCCCTCATTGCTTTATATTATCTTGATATTGATATGGGGTTCTTGATCCAAGGAATTGAGCTTATCTTTCCTCCTTCCGGCTCAAATTTGAATGTCTCATTCCACAAGCGTTGTATGACCCAATTCAGGCTTATAGTTTTTTCTAATTAAAAAATCACTATTGAGAAGGACTAATCTTCAGTGACTGATGTGTAGTATGAAGTGACTGATGTGTAGTATGAAGTGACTAATGTGTAGTATGAAGTGACTGATGTATAGTATGAAGTGACTGATGTGTAGTATGAAGTGACTGATGTGATGAGTATGAAGTGACTGATGTGTAGTATGAAGTGACTGATGTGTAGTATGAAGTGACTGATGTGTAGTATGAAGTGACTGATGTGTAGTATGAAGTGACTGATGTGTAGTATGAAGTGACTGATGTGTAGTATGAAGTGACTGATGTGTAGTATGAAGTGACTGATGTGTATATATGACAGTGACATTTGATGTGCTGAGTTTTAATGAAGTGACTGATGTGTAGTATGAAGTGACTGATGTGTAGTATGAAGTGACTGATGTGTAGTATGAAGTGACTGATGTGTAGTATGAAGTGACTGATGTATAGTATGAAGTGGATGGAACCTTTCTTGGATTTAGGCACAAATTTTTCAGGGTTCTGGAAAATAACTGTAAAACATATTTGTGGTCAGTTTTAAACTTATAGTACTGATGTGTTATCTTCACAACAAACTCTCTTTATGTTAACTTGTGGAATTTATCATATGTTAATTTTATTAACAATACTGGTTTCTCAGAAATGAGTGGAGAATGTCTATTATGACCACAAGTAAGTCAGTGTGCGACTTTATTTGGTTATTCTTGGTTAAATAAGCTTAATGTTCTTTTATGAGTAATAAATACAAGTTGTTGCTTCTACATACATGATAACAACGGACGGTAGTAGAGGTCCATTATTTGCTCATCGCCTCTGTTTACTCCGTCCCTTTTCTCTTCGTCTTCACTCACTCTTGACTTCTCTTCAGTTGCCGCCTTTGTATGTTCATCTAGCATCTCACTTTTCTCTTCCACCTTGGCAGGTTCCCACACTTCGTATGTGCTCTTCCCCGCTGTCGTGCGCCAAAGCTCAAATACCTTCAGTAGCTTCTCGTTAGCCTTTTCCTTAACCACTTCCGGTCTCATTCTGGGGCTGTTGCAGTTTACACTGATGGTTCTAAATCATATGATGGTGTCGGGTTTGCAGCATTGTTCCCAGACAGTATTGCACGAGGTCATTTATTAGATTCATCTAGCATCTTCACTGCTGAATTGTATGTAATTCTCAGTGCGTCCAGTCTACCTCAGCATTTGTGGTAGTCTCGGACTCCTTTAGTGTTTTGCAAGATATAAACAAAATTTATTCGCCTCATTCCCTAGTTCTTCGTATACAACTTTTGTTACGCCACATTTCCAGCAAAAACAAAGAAATCGTTTTCTGCTGGGGTACCTGTGTATGTTGATGTTTAGGGCAACGATCAGGCAGACTCTGCTGGCTTGTCAACGGTACTTGACCTTCCAGTTTCATATAGAGGTATTCCAGTCTCAGATAATTTTGCTGTCATCTCTAGCCACCTTCACAACCGTTGACAACAACGTTAGTCTGAAGTGATTCATAACAAATTATCCTCTCTCAAGCAGAGTTTAGGATCCTGGTCTTGTTATCATAGTTGTCGAGGTTGAGAGACTACGTTTTCCCATCTTGGCACTGGGCACACACGTCTCACTCAGTTCGCCATATTCTGTTGAACTGCTCAGTCTATCAACCAGCTCGCAGAATTACCTTCGACGTCGTCACCGTTACTCCCTGGAACGCAGGCGACTGAGATATATCATAATCTACACTTGGAAAATCCTAGAATTAATGGTCCCGAATCGGCACACAGAAATCACTCAATACTGAAGGAAAAGACTCCGCTGGCGGTGCAAAATACCTCTAATGGTACAGTGCGGCCAGCAGTAACAGCCTGGTTGATCAGGCCCTGATCCACCGGGAGGCCTGGTCATGGACCGGGCTGCAGGGGCGTTGATTCCCGGAATACCCTCCAGGTAGACTCCAGGTAGGTAGACCGCTCTAACACCCTTACTTTATCTTCCCTCCTCGCTGACAGTCCCACCTTACTTTATCTTCCCTCCTCGCTGACGTCCCCACCTTACTTTATCTTCCCTCCTCGCTGACAGCCCCACCTTACTTTATCTTCCCTCCTCGCTGACAGTCCCACCTTACTTTATCTTCCCTCCTCACTGACGGTCCCACCTTACTTTATCTTCCCTCCTCGCTGACAGTCCCACCTTACTTTATCTTCCCTCCTCACTGACAGACCCACCTTACTTTATCTTCCCTCCTCACTGACTGTCCCACCTTACTTTATCTTCCCTCCTCACTGACGGTCCCACCTTACTTTATCTTCCCTCCTCACTGACAGTCCCACCTTACTTTATCTTCCCTCCTCCTGACAGTCCCACCTTACTTTATCTTCCCTCCTCACTGACAGTCCCACCTACTTTATCTTCCCTCCTCACTGACAGTCCCACCTTACTTTATCTTCCCTCCTCACTGACAGCCCCACCTTACTTTATCTTCCCTCCTCACTGACAGCCCACCTTACTTTATCTTCCCTCCTCACTGACGGTCCCACCTTATTTATCTTCCCTCTCTGACAGTCCCACCACTTTATCTTCCTCCTCCTGACAGTCCCACCTTACTTTATCTTCCCTCCTCGCTGACAGTCCCACCTTACTTTATCTTCCTCCTCCTGACAGTCCCACCTTACTTTATCTTCCCTCCTCGCTGACAGTCCCACCTTACTTTATCTTCCTCCTCGCTGACAGTCCCACCTTACTTTATCTTCCCTCCTCCTGACAGTCCACCTTCTATCTTCCTCCTGACAGTCCCACCTTACTTTATCTTCCTCCTCACTGACAGTCCCACCTTACTTTATCTTCCCTCTCGCTGACAGTCCCACCTTACTTTATCTTCCCTCCTCACTGACAGTCCCACCTTACTTTATCTTCCTCCTCACTGACGCTCCCACCTTACTTTATCTTCCCTCCTCCTGACGCCCACCTTACTTTATCTTCCCTCCTCGCTGACAGCCCCACCTTACTTTATCTTCCCTCCTCACTGACAGCCCCACCTTACTTTATCTTCCCTCCTCACTGACAGTCCACCTTACTTTATCTTCCCTCCTCGCTGACAGCCCACCTTACTTTATCTTCCCTCCTCACTGACAGCCCACCTTACTTTATCTTCCCTCCTCACTGACAGCCCACCTTACTTTATCTTCCCTCCTCACTGACAGTCCCACCTTACTTTATCTTCCCTCCTCGCTGACAGCCCACCTTACTTTATCTTCCCTCCTCCTGACAGCCCACCTTACTTTATCTTCCCTCCTCCTGACAGCCCCACCTTACTTTATCTTCCTCCTCACTGACAGTCCCACCTTACTTTATCTTCCCTCCTCACTGACAGTCCCACCTTACTTTATCTTCCCTCCTCACTGACAGCCCACCTTACTTTATCTTCCTCCTCGCTGACAGCCCCACCTTACTTTATCTTCCCTCCTCCTGACAGTCCCACCTTACTTTATCTTCCTCCTCACTGACAGCTCCCACCTTACTTTATCTTCCCTCCTCACTGACAGCCCACCTTACTTTATCTTCCCTCCTCGCTGACAGCCCACCTTACTTTATCTTCCCTCCTCGCTGACAGCCCCACCTTACTTTATCTTCCCTCCTCACTGACGTCCCACCTTACTTTATCTTCCTCCTCGCTGACAGCCCCACCTTACTTTATCTTCCCTCCTCGCTGACAGTCCCACCTTACTTTATCTTCCCTCCTCTGACAGCCCCACCTTACTTTATCTTCCCTCCTCACTGACGCCCCACCTTACTTTATCTTCCCTCCTCGCTGACAGCCCACCTTACTTTATCTTCCCTCCTCCTGACGGTCCCACCTTACTTTATCTTCCCTCCTCGCTGACAGCCCACCTTACTTTATCTTCCTCCTCACTGACAGTCCCACCTTACTTTATCTTCTCTCCTCGCTGACAGTCCCACCTTACTTTATCTTCCCTCCTCACTGACAGTCCCACCTTACTTTATCTTCCCTCCTCGCTGACAGTCCCACCTTACTTTATCTTCCCTCCTCGCTGACAGCCCACCTTACTTTATCTTCCCTCCTCACTGACAGTCCCACCTTACTTTATCTTCCTCCTCACTGACAGCCCACCTTACTTTATCTTCCCTCCTCGCTGACAGTCCCACCTTACTTTATCTTCCCTCCTCACTGACGGTCCCACCTTACTTTATCTTCCCTCCTCGCTGACAGTCCCACCTTACTTTATCTTCCCTCCTCGCTGACAGTCCCACCTTACTTTATCTTCCCTCCTCCTGACAGTCCCACCTTACTTTATCTTCCTCCTCGCTGACAGTCCCACCTTACTTTATCTTCCCTCCTCGCTGACAGTCCCACCTTACTTTATCTTCCCTCCTCGCTGACAGTCCCACCTTACTTTATCTTCCCTCCTCGCTGACAGTCCCACCTTACTTTATCTTCCCTCCTCACTGACAGTCCCACCTTACTTTATCTTCCCTCCTCGCTGACAGGTCCCACCTTCTTTATCTTCCCTCCTCGCTGACAGTCCCACCTTACTTTATCTTCCCTCCTCACTGACAGTCCCACCTTACTTTATCTTCCCTCCTCGCTGACAGTCCCACCTTACTTATCTTCTCCTCCTCGCTGACAGCCCCACCTTACTTTATCTTCCCTCCTCACTGACAGTCCCACCTTACTTTATTTTCCCCTCCTCCTGACAGTCCCACCTTACTTTATCTTCCCTCCTCGCTGACAGCCCCACCTTACTTTATCTTCCCTCCTCACTGACAGCCCCACCTTACTTTATCTTCCCTCCTCCTGACGGTCCCACCTTACTTTATCTTCCCTCCTCGACTGACAGCCCACCTTACTTTATCTTCCTCCTCACTGACAGCCCCACCTTACTTTATCTTCCCTCCTCCTGACGTCCCACCTTACTAACTTCCTCCTACTAACAGTCAACATTTATTACTCTACCTTGTTACAGCACTCTTCACCGACCTTACTAACTCTACCCTACAGTGCTGTATGACTCTGCTGGTTTAGCACTCTTCACCGACCTTACTAACTCTACCCTACAGTGCTGTATGACTCTTAGCCTTTGATTATACTTTGTACACTCTTCCACCGACCTTACTAACTCTACCCTACAGTGCTGTATGACTCTGCTGGTTTAGCACTCTCCACCGACCTTACTAACTCTACCCTACAGTGCTGTATGACTCTGCTGGTTTAGCACTCTCCACCGACCTTACTAACTCTACCCTACAGTGCTGTATGACTCTGCTGGTTTAGCACTCTCCACCGACCTTACTAACTCTACCGTACAGTGCTGTATGACTCTGCTGGTTTAGCACTCTCCACCGACCTTACTAACTCTACCCTACAGTGCTGTATGACCCTTCTTGTTTAGCGCTTAGTTTTGATTATAATAATAATACGAAAGTTGATGATTAATATACGTGAGTAACAGCTGGGTGTCTTTATTGTTGAAACGTTTCTCCTAAGTAGTGGGCTTCATCAGTCTAATAAAGAGGAGAATATATTTTAGGCAGCAGCAGTAGTGGCGAGGTAAAGTTTATGTAATCAGTCCATCAACCATGAGGAAATAGTTTGAGGTGGTCAGTCCCTTAGCCTCCAGGCTAAGGGACTGACCACCTCATACTATTTTCCCGCAATGCACAGCATATTAGGGGCTTTTGGCATGTACATCTCATTAATAACTTTATTTCTTGTCTACCATGTATCATTGTACCATGTCTCAATAAAGTATTATTATTATTATTATTATTATTATTATTATTATTATTATTATTATTATTATTATTATTATTATTATTATTATTATTATTATTATTATTTTTTATTATCATTATTATTGACGATGAGCAACTTATTGACTTTCATAGGAAATTATTGGGGTTATCCCACAAACAAATTTACAGTATATTGATTACTCTCAGTCTAGAGTCTATATAGAGGGACCTTGTTGATATGACCACTTAAGACTATTGGAGCATCACTTACTCTCATACACAGATAACACTCCTTGCTGAATCCTAGTGAAAAAGGTTCGGCATCAATATAACTCTAATCTCTCTTCTATGATCCTCTGTCTTATCTCTCTCTCTCTCTCTGTCTCTCTCCCTCTCCCCCTGAAAGCTCTCATCAGCTAATAAACGCTGCTTTTTGCAAAATTTAGCAGATTACTCCAGCAGAATAAGAGGGACAATACGGTGAGCACAGTAATATTGTTTACCTTCATTATCAACATATATATATACTCTTTCTAGGCAGATAAATGTGGGGAATCAACACAATGTCTAACATCACAAGTATACACTCCCTTATATACAGCACCTGAGGGAGCTACACTAACATCACAAGTATACACTCCCTTATATACAGCACCTGAGGGAGCTACACTAACATCACAAGTATACACTCCCTTATATACAGCACCTGAGGGAGCTACACTAACATCACAAGTATACACTCCCTTATATACAGCACCTGAGGGAGCTACACTAACATCACAAGTATACACTCCCTTATAACATCACTGAGGGAGCTACACTAACATCACAAGTATACACTCCCTTATATACAGCACCTGAGGGAGCTACACTAACATCACAAGTATACACTCCCTTATACACATCACTTGAGGGAGCTACACTAACATCACAAGTATACACTCCCTTATACACATCACTTGAGGGAGCTACACTAACATCACAAGTATACACTCCCTTATACACAACACTTGAGAATAAACATTAAATAATATGTTTGTGATAAAACTGGTTCACTTGATCAGTTTCTGGATTCCTCCAAGATTTCAGTCCCTAATTTAAGGTTCCTTTCCTTGTGAGCCTCGTCATAGGTATCCCCTGTGTTAAGGTTCCTTCCTATGTGAGCCTTGTCTAGTACCTGTGTTAGGTTCCTCTATGTGGCCTTGTCATAGGTATCCCTGTGTTAAGGTTCCTTCCTATGTGAGCCTTGTCATAGGTATCCCCTGTGTTAAGGTTCCTTCCTATGTGAGCCTTGTCATAGGTATCCCCTGTGTTAAGGTTCCTTCCTATGTGAGCCTCGTCATAGGTATCCCCTGTGTTAAGGTTCCTTCCTATGTGAGCCTTGTCATAGGTATCCCCTGTGTTAAGGTTCCTTCCTATGTGAGCCTTGTCATAGGTATCCCCTGTGTTAAGGTTCCTTCCTATGTGAGCCTTGTCATAGGTATCCCCTGTGTTAAGGTTCCTTCACTTGTGAGCCTCAACTAATTTATTTACTCTCAAATAACTTTAGTATATTCCCTTTCTGGTATACCTGGAGTGGTGGGTCAGGGTCTGATCTACCAGGCTGTTACTGCTCGCCGCACGCAAACTGACATACGAACCACAGCCTGGCGTGTCCAGTGCCTTCATGAAGACAGCCAGGGGTCTATTGGTAATCGTAATCCCTCTTATGTATGCTGGGAGACAGTTGAACAGTCTTGGGCCCCTGACACTGTGTACTCGTTGTGCCGCTGCTTTTCAATGCGGGAATAGTGACTACAGTTTTCTTTTATTTTTTATACTGATTAATTTTATCTCTAATAACTTATTTTGCTTAGTACATTATTATAATTCTTCTCAGAAAACAACTGCTTTATTTCATACCTCACATTAATACAACACCTCCGATTATCAGCAGTTTAATTATTTTTGTTTACAAAAATAATTAATTTATTCTGACGAAGTGGTTTAAAAATACTATGTGCGGGTTGTGTGTGTATTGTTCCAGTCACGGTATTGTGCCTTTTTTTTATTTATGGTTTAAAAAGACACCTTAACAAACACTACGACATATTTATAACACTTTGCAGTAATGGAACATTGTCCTTTCCTAATTAAAAGGTTGATATATATATATATATATATATATATATATATATATATATATATATATATATATATATATATATATATATATATATATACTATATATATATATATATATATATATATATATATATATATATATATATATATATATATATATATATATATATATATATATATATATATATATATATATATATATATATATATATATATATATATATATATATATAGGCCGAAAGTGAGGAGTGAGTGACATGTACTGACATGATGAAAGAGCAAGTGAGGTTGTCTAAGATGACATGACGTGGAACATGAGGTCACGATATTCCTGTCTTGGTTGAGAAGCCCCACATAAGATCAGGCTTCTCATGAGGCTTCTCATGAAGCCAAAACTGTTAAAACACAAAATAAAACAAAAAGAAAAACAATCAGTCATCTTCTTGAAGGTCACCATTCAGGGATACCTATGACGAGGCTCACAAGGGAAGGTACCTTAACACAGGGATACCTATGACGAGGCTCACAAGGGAAGGTACCTTAACACAGGGGATACCTATGACGAGGCTCACAAGGGAAGGTACCTTAACACAGGGGATACCTATGACGAGGCTCACAAGGGAAGGAACCTTAACACAGGGATACCCATGACAAGGCTAAAAAGGGAAGGAACCTTAACACAAGGGATACTTATGATGAGGCTCACAAGGGAAGCAATCTTAACACAAGGGATACCTATGACGAAACTCACAAGGGAAGGTACCTTAACACAGGGGATACCTATGACGAGGCTCACAAGGGAAGGTACCTTAACACATGGGATACCTATGACGAAGCTCACAAGGGAAGGTACCTTAACACAGGGGATACCTATGACGAAGCTCACAAGGGAAGGAACCTTAACACAGGGGATACCCATGACGAGGCTAAAAAGGGAAGGAACCTTAACACAAGGGATACTTATGATGAGGCTCACAAGGGAAGCAATCTTAACACAAGGGATACCTATGACGAGGCTCACAAGGGAAGGAACCTTAACGCAAGTAAAGAGTAAATAAATTAGTTGAAGAAACACTTTTATTGATTCCAGGTCTAAGTTTTCTGATATGTAAAATCTCCAGAATTCTTAAATCCAAAGTATTCTGCTCAGTATCTATAGTTTTGCAATCATCTGAATTCAAATATTTATGAAACTCAGTTGAGTGATAGTTCACAAAATAATTATTTGAATTTAATTTACTAGTAACTAGTATGCAGTAATTAAGATCAGTATTTATTAATATTGTAACTCAGTTGACCTTGACAGAGAACTAGGAAATTTGTGAGGCAGGATTTACCATCTAGAGAATTATTCTGTTGGTCACTCATGAATTCTTTCCTTCCCAGGTGCTCCACAACTCTTCTGATTATCTTTTCCATAACCTTCCATACTATGACTATATACGTCATACTATATACGTCATAATATATACGTCAGTGACTCTCACCTGTAGCTCACTGTCACATATCTGTTTTTTTTTTAATATTAGGAATTAATTCGCTATTTTCCAGACCACTTGCTTATGTCGTGTTTTAAATGACTTGAAGATCGCTGCCAGTGGGTCAAGCAGTTCCTGGGCGACCTTTGTCCGATGCCATGAAGAGATGTTGTTTGGTCCCATTGTCTTTGTGGTATCTAAATCGCTCAGCACTTTCTTCGCCTCTCCTCCTGTTGTGTGTACCGTGGCCACGACACATCAACTCTACGTCTTGTACTCCATGGCAGTTTCTGATTCCAATGTAAGTATCTCCCTAAACTTCCTGATCATACCTTGTACGCTCTCCATCTTCTTCAGTCTTATTTACTGATCCTTCTTCACAGTTTTCTTTTTTTTCTCTCCAGTGGCTGTTTATCACCTGTGACACAAATTCGGTTTTCGTCGATGCTATGTCATTTCCAAATTTCTGTTCAGCCTCTCTTCTAATACACATATATATATTTTGGTTCTATTTTTTGCTTTCTATTTTGTTGTATTCTTCGTTTAGCTTTTGTCTCCTACCTCATTGTGTTCCAAGTCTTCACATTCTTCTTTCCTTTGCTTCTTCTGTTTCTGGGTATTTATTTTCCTTCAGACACCTGCCACTTTCCTCCTTCATACTCCAACATTTCTTTCCCTGTCTTTCTGTTAAGCTTCCTTATTTATGAAGTCTTTCATGATCAATAGTTGTGCATAGTCCCTGTGGTATCCTCTAGCCAGGTCTACAAACGTGTCCACCGACGCACTTTTGTCATAGTCCTGCCTTGGTATCTTCTTCTTTAATGGTAAGTTGTACGTCATTGCTATTACCGCCTTGGGTCTCCCAATTCTAATTGTCAGTTATGTAGTCGGTCGACCTGTCGTCATATATTCTGCTCACCTAAAAAAAACTTCACTGTTCCCGACATCAACGCTACTGCTGTACCTCCTCTGTTCCATGTGTCCAGTCTCCACATTTGATCTTCTTCTTTGAAAACCGCATTTATTATTGCACCCGTGAGCTTGGACACAGTTATTGCTACAATATCTGGGTATATGTCTACTATCCGCTCTTTGTACTCTTCATTCTTCTTTTTTTTTCTCTTTATATTTGTGTACCACACATTTTAGTTTCCTTTCAGTTATTGTTCTTGGTTCCTCGGGTTCCTGTTCTCCTGCATCTTGCACAAGTATCAGGGAAGACGTAGGTATCGGCGGGGGGGAGGGGGGAGATGGGGGTTATGATAGGTGCTGGTTGTGAAGGCGGATGTTGCACTGGCTGTGGGTGATGGAGGGTGGGGAACCAAAGGATGGTTGGGATGGGTGATGGCGTTGTTGGTGGAGGTTGTGGTGACGTTTGTGGGGAAGGATGGGGGTAGGATATGGTTTGTTTTGAGTTATTGTGTTTGAGTGGGAAGTGAGATTTGAATTTCAGGAAATTTTGGTTCCCGTCTTGGTGTTTACCTGAGGCAAAACTTTGACACCATGGTTCTTCTTCCTACTTTTCTCAATTACGACTGTTTGTTTTTATTCTTTAAACAAAATGTATCATCTCATGTAGTTAACCGTCTTGATCAAGGTACACATGATGTTATCTGTCTTGATCAAGGTACACATGATGTTATCTGTCTTGATCAAGGTACACATGATGTTATCTGTCTGATTAAGTACATGATTTATTGTCTGATCAAGGTAACATGATGTTATCTGTCTTGATCAAGGTAACATGATGGTATCTGTCTTGATCAAGGTAAACATGATGTTATCTGTCTTGATCAAGGTAAACATGATGTTATCTGTCTTGATCAAGGTAAACATGATGTTATCTGTCTTGATCAAGGTAAACATGATGTTATCTGTCTTGATCAAGGTAAACATGATGTTATCTGTCTTGATCAAGGTACACATGGTGTTATCTGTCTTGATCAAGGTACACATGATGTTATCTGTCTTGATCAAGGTACACATGATGTTATCAGTCTTGATCAAGGTACACATGATGTTTTCTGTCTTGATCAAGGTACACATGATGTTATCTGTCTTGATCAAGGTACACATGCTGTTATCTGTCTTGATCAAGGTACACATGATGTTATCTGTATTGATCAAGGTACACATGATGTTATCTGTCTTGATCAAGGTACACATGATGTTATCTCTCTTGATCAAGGTACACATGGTGTTATCTGTCTTGATCAAGGTACACATGGTGTTATCTGTCTTGATCAAGGTACACATGGTGTTATCTGTCTTGATCAAGGTACACATGATGTTATCTGTCTTGATCAAGGTACACATGATGTTATCTGTCTTGATCAAGGTACACATGATGTTATCTGTCTTGATTAACGTACACATGATGTTATCTGTCTTGATCAAGGTACACATGATGTTATCTGTCTTGATCAAGGTACACATGATGTTATCTGTCTTGATCAAGGTACACATGATGTTATCTGTCTTGATCAAGGTACACATGATGTTATCTGTCTTGATCAAGGTACACATGATGTTATCTGTTTTGATCAAGGTACATATGATGTTATCTGTCTTGATCAAGGTACACATGATGTTATCTGGCCATCGCCTCTTGTTTACATCACAAGATACAGTCTTGGGACATTTCGGATACAAGTGAAAGCACGGTCATATTTGGCGCCTCGTTTATTTCTCAGTTTTCTAAGAATTTACCACATGGAACACCTCAGCTCACCACCTGTGTCATCAATGATGCTATGACAGTGTCTAGACAGTTGTCAGCCCATCAGCATCCTGAAGGACCTAGATAATTAATCCACTGGTCAACCCAAAAAATTCTTGACAAAGATATTTGAAGGTAATTAGGGTATTTTGAGATTGCTGAATTCGAAAATGTCAGTAGATTTTTAAAATTGGCTCTGGATTGTGAGATATTGCATACCTACTCTCAATTAACAGGGAACTCAGCCATAACGCGTATGTTGTGATGATTTGTACATACAGATAGTTTTAATGAAGATAAAAAAATTATTTTTAAATAATTTAATATTTAACGAAATGAGTTGAATAAACAACGACCACGTGACAATATTGTAACCTTTATTTTGTTACTTTTTCCAAATAAACAAGAGTTCTTCACGAAGAGTCTGCTTAAACAATCCCAGTCCATTTTGCTACATTTATGGCGAAAACTCTGCAAATACATAGAAAAAAATCACAGATTTTGTAAAACTTATCTTGCTTATTTTGAAGTGACGCTGGAGAACAAGACAAGTCTTGGGCTTCTTATATGGTTTGCAAAACCTGTGTAAAATACTTACGACAGTGGAAAAATAGGCACACTTGGGTGTGCCTGTGGTGGGGAGAGAGCCGAAACACCACCACCACGATTGTTATTTCTGTATGGTAAATGTGAAAGGTTACACTCGATACAAGAAAATTAAGTGGGAATATCCTGACCTGGAGTCAGCAAGGAGACCTGAGGCACATAGCGAAGACGTTCCCATACCAGTGTTTACAACACTGCCTGACCTTCTGTTGTCAGATGTTGAAGAAACACAAGGTATGGATGTAACACAGGTGATAGCATTCAACACCCCAGCCGTTCTCCCAAGAAGAACTCAGTGATCTGATACTTGACCTCAGTCTGTCAAAGCAAACATCCGAGCTATCAGCATCCAGACTAAAAGAAAAGAACTGTCTACAGCAAGAAGTTAAAATAACAGCTTATCGGACAAGAGACGTTGAACTCCTTCCTTTACTTCAGCCAAGATGAAGAACTTGAACATTACAGTAACATCCCTGGACTTCTTCTAATGGGACTTGAATATTGACAAGGAGATTGGCGGCTGTTTATAGACATCTCCATTAGAAGCTTGAAATTTGTCTTATTGAACAATGATAACCAATATGCATCTCTTTTAATTGCTCACTCAACAAAACTGTTCTAATGACCAACATAAATAAAAAAAGGCACAATACCGTGACTGGAACAATACACAAATAACCCGCACATAGAAGAGAAGACTTTACAACGACGTTTCGGTCCGACTTGGACCATTTACAAAGTCACACTAACAAAAAGGAGAGAAGGAGGGAGTATATATAGGCCAGCAGACAGGGACGAGACAAGAAAGGTAGTAGAAAAGAAGGAAGAGAGGTAGTAGTAAAGGTAGTAGTAGTAGTAGTGGAGTTAGTCAAATACTAGGAAAGAAGAGCACTGCAAGGGAGTTAGAGGCCCACAGAGGGTAGAAGCAGGAACATAGAGGGGGGAGGGGATAATAATAAAGGACAAATGCCCAAGGCAGAAGAAAGAAAACCTAAAGGATAAAGTGGAAAGAGGAAAGGGAAAAAGGGAGAAGGAAAAAAAAAAAAAATCAGGTTAAGTCACGGGTGTTTTGAAGTTTAGAGGATTTTACAATGTGAAGGGAAAGGAAAGGATCTACAGAGAAAAAGCCTTATGAGTTTTTGAAAGGTATAGAAATATGACAGGAAGAGGCAGATGACACGAAAACGTTGAACAAGGTCAAAGTCAGGAGGACAGAGGTCGGAGAGAATCTTTAGTTTCTTGTTGAAAGTTCTCTTGTTACGATTAAGAGAGTTGGAAACAAGAGGAGTGTAGGTACGTGAGTCAGAGAGCAAGACATCAACTTTACTGAGGTAATCCTCTCGATCAAGGATAACTACCCAATTACCTTTGTCAGAAGAGAGTATGACAATGTTAGTGTTAGATTTAAGAGATGAAAGAGCAAGTTGACAGCGGCGAGGAAGGTGGTGATTCTTAGAATGCAGATTATCAAGAGCAAGAAGGAGAGCGCCACGAAAAGTGGACAAGTCAGGAAGATTACGAGAGCGAGACTGACGACAAGAATCAAAAGAGCTAATCAGGTTAATACCAGCGCGAGGGGCAGGTGAAGTGGCAAAGGAAAGACCAAAACCAAGCAGTTCAAGCTCATGTTGGAGAGAGTGACAGAAGACAGATTAGTAACACAGTCGGTAAGGGAGAATTTAGACCAAGGGATATCTGAGATGAGACGTTGAAGTTTATTCTGTAATTCAGAAGAATGAATTTGTGAATTCAGGCGAGCAGTCTCAAAAGCAATGGTAGTGAGGAGGTTACAGAGATCTTGTGGAAGAGAAGCAAAGAGAGCATGTTGACGCTGACGGAGAGTAAAGAAGGCATCTTCAACCTGAGACTTAGTAGAAAGAATGAGTTGTTGAAGTAGGAGACGGGCATGATCAGGATAGGGAGTACCCAGTGGGTTGGGTTTCAGGAAATGGGAGAAGGAAGGTGGCAAAACTTGTTCAACAAGACAGTCACGTAAAAAGCGAAGCTGATTCTTACGACGCCTGGAAGCAATAAGAGCAACCTCATAAGAACGAAAGAGGGATTTAAAGGGAAGAACATTAAAAATGTTGGAAAGGTTAAGACGCTTACCTGCGGGGTCCATAAATAACAAAAAAAGACATAAAACAGTGACTGGAACAATACAGAAATAACGTTTTATATGCAGTAATTATTGGTATCTGAAATATCTTACAATGTTAACCTGTTATTATATAGATTTAGGTGCCAGTATTTATTACATTATTTGACTTTTGCATGATCAAAAAAATAATTTCATTCCGATTTGCAAGTTAGCCCCGCCTGATCAATATATTTTTCACATATTTTATGGTTTTCAATGAGATAAAACATTTATCAAAAACTAGAACAAATCAAGCAAAACCAATGACATATTGGGAAATAGCACCACAAACTGACCCTAAAGTGCTATTATATCATTGTCCAGAAAATGATTGTTGATCATCGTCCTCCAGAGTTGATTATCCCGCTGCATCTTCCTTCACATTCTTCAAGACCACGGTGGTCGTCACCTTCTCCCAGGCTGAGCGACTCATTACCTCGTCATTTGTATATACTTTTACAGTCTTCACATTATGTCTTTGTATTGCACTGATAAAGTCACTGGATATCGAAACATCTACAATTTATAGATACAAATTATAGATACCTCACGGATTCCTCAGAGTATGTCCACAAATGTCTTCCTCACCCCTGCTGCTAAATTTCTGCAACAAACACACCCTAAGTCAGCAGATAGTGGAGCCAACGAGACTAGAGAACACACTAGACCTTATCTTCACAAATAATGAGGACCTGGTAAGAAACATAACAATATCAAAAACAACAAATTATGATCACAATCTAAACGAAGTCCAGACGTACATGCACAGGAGTCCTGATCAGCAAAACGCATATAGCTATGAGGGTACCTTTACCAAATTCAACTTCAACAACAAGAACATCAACTGGGATCTGGTAAACTATGCCCTAAATGAAGCATGTTGGGAAGATATCTTAAATTACATGGACCCTAACCAGTGCCTTGAAAAGATCAACCACCTGGTAGCTGAAGTATGTTCAAGGCATATTCCTCTACGAAAAAAAAAAGAGAAGAAGTAAACAGGAGAGACAGAGAGAGACGCTCCCTATACAGGAGAAGACGAAGAATCACTGAGCTCCTCAAGAATGCCGGACTATCTGATTCACGGAAGGAAGCGCTAACCAGGGAAGTGGAAAATATTGAGCTAAAATTAAAGGACTCGTACAGGATCCAGGAGAGTCAAGAGGAGCTAAAAGCGATTAGTGAAATTGAAAGAAACTCGAAATATTTCTTTTCATATGCGAAAAACAAGGCAAAAACCACTTCTAGTATAGGGCCCCTGCTCAGACAAGACGGATCTTACACAGATGACAACAAAGAAATGAGTGAGATACTGAAATCCCAATATGACTCTGTGTTCAGCGAACCACTAATCCGTCTAAAGATAGACAATCCAAACAATTTTTTCATGAATGAGCCTCAAAACCCTGCCAATGTATGCCAGATTTCTGACATAACCCTAACTCCTCTAGACTTTGAGAAAGCCATCAACGACATGCCAATGCACTCAGCCCCAGGCCCAGACTCATGGAACTCTGTGTTCAAGGACCACAACAATGCCACTATTACATCTGCGAGGAAACTGATAGGATGGATAATGAGAACATTCAAGACAAGAGATGCCAAGCCAATGATGATCCTTTTTAAATCACTTGTTCTCTCTAGTATAGAATACTGCTGTACATTAGCATCCCCATTCAAGGCAGGTGAAATTGCAGATCTAGAGAATGTACAGAGAACCTCTACTGCATGTATAAGTTCCATCAAGCACCTTAACTACTGGGAACGCCTGGAAGCACTAGACTTATATTCACTGGAGCGCAGGCGACAGAGATATATCATAATCAACAGCTGGAAGATTCTGGAGGGACTGGTCCCTAATTTGCACACAGAAATCACTCCATACGAAAGCAAAAGACTTGGCAGACGGTGCAATGTACCCCCAGTGAAAAGTAGGGGCGCCACTGGTACACTAAGAGAAAACACAATAAGTGTCCGGGGCCCAAGACTGTTCAACAGCCTCCCACCTGCCATAAGGGGCATTACCAGTAGACCTCTGGTTGCCTTCAAGAGGGAGCTGGACAGATACCTAAAGTCAGTGCAAGATCAGCCGGGCTGTGGTTCGTACGTTGGACTACGTGCAGCCAGCAGTAACAGCCTCGTTGATCAGGCCCTGATCCACTGGGAGGCCTGGTCATAGACTGGGCCGCGGGGACGTCGATCCGCGGAATGCCCTCCAGGTAGACTCCAGGTACATATCTCCTGTGTGTACACACGCCTCTCTGTGTACATACACTCACTTACTCCGTATATCTCATGTGTGTACACACGCCTCTCTGTGTACATACACTCAGTCATACACTCACTTACTCCGTATATCTCCTGGGTGTACACACGCCTCTCTGTGTACATACACTCAGTCATACACTCACTTACTCCGTATATCTCCTGGGTGTACACACGCCTCTCTGTGTACATACACTCAGTCATACACTAACTTACTCCGTATATCTCATGGGTGTACACACGCCTCTCTGTGTACATACACTCAGTCATACACTCACTTACTCCGTATATCTCCTGGGTGTACACACGCCTCTCT